>JTLS01000770.1:0-13941 GCA_000826855.1 Basidioascus undulatus
AATTTACCACCCATTTTGAGCTGCATTCCCAAACAACTCGACTCTTAGAAAGCGTATCACAGAAACACTGGTAGCCCACGTAAAGGACAGGATTGGTTTGTCAGCCTGGGGCTGTGACCCATCCTGTGATGTCAAGGGTCAAGACACCTCTCAGGATATTGCCTGCTAGTTCATCACCAACATCTTGTGTCTCCACAGCCTCCCACATGACATTGTCTCTGACTGTGGCCTTCTCTACCAAATGGAGAGTTTCTGTCTGTGTCATTGCCTGGGTCCATGTTCATGTCCATGTCTGTGTGCATTTCCTTCTGCATGTCCATTTGGTTGTCATGTCCATGACAATGTCAGTGTCCATGTCTATGAGGATGTCAGTGTCCATGTTTCACTGGATGTCTGTGAGGATGTCTGTGTGGATGTCTGTATGAATGGTGGATGTCTGTGTGGATGTTTGTGTGGATGTCTGTGTAGATGTTTGTGTTAATGTCTGTGTTAATGTCTGTGTCCATGTCTGTGGATGAGGATGGCCTGTGTGGTGTTTGTGGGGATTTTTGTGAAGATGACCATGTCCATGTCCATGGGGATGTCTGTGAGGATCCTGAGGATGTCTCTGTTCATGTCTTTGTACATGTCTGTGTACATGTTCCTGTACTGTCCATGTCCAAGTCCAAGTCCAAGTCCAAGTCATTATGGATGTCACAAATACACATGGCTATTTCTTGAGACACATGTCAGTCCAGCCAGATGCACTCTGTCTTGAATTTCAGGCATGTCTATTTTTCAGACCAAACCACCCTATCTTATTTTTCAGACACATATCTATCTAGTCAGACATATCCAGTCTAAAATTCTAGACACATGACTATTTGTATGATGCATGTCTATTCTTTCAGAAACACCCCCTCTGGAAATTCAAACACATGTCTCTTCTTCTTTCAGACAAGTGTCTACTTTTCCAGACATGTGTCTATCCAGGCAGACACACTCTGTCTGGAATTCCAGACACATGTCTATTTTTCCAGACACATGCTGATTTTCCAGACAAATGTCTTTTTCTTCCAGATGCTACTTCACTTAAATTTTGGACACATGTCTATTTCTTTGAACCCGTGCCTGATTCCTTGCATGTCTGCCCAGCCTGGCATGCCCTGTTCGGAATTTCAAGCACCTGTCTAGTTCTTCAGACACATGTCTATTTTTCCAGACATGCATCTATCCAGCCAGACACACCCTGTCTGGTATTCCAAATACATGTCTATTTCTTCAGACACATTTCTATATTTTCAGACACCTGTCTGCCCAGCCTGGATGCCCCCTGTCTGAAATTTCAGACATGTGTCTATTGTTTTCAGACCTATGTCTACTTTTTCAGATAGGTGTCTGTCCAACAGATGCATGCTTCTGAAATTTCAGACATATGCCTGTTTTTTCTGACACATGCCTATGTCTTCAGATTCTCAGACATGGCTTGTCTGCACCTGGGACATGAATCATCTCAACCTGAGTCTTGATGTGTCTGCACCTCCGCCGTGACTTGTCTTCCCCTCAGCTCAGACATGGCGTCTCTGGTCTGGTCTCTGGTCTGACAGTTTGGTTTGGTCTGAAGCTGTGATCTGGTCTGATGGTCTGGTTTGCAGTCTGGTCTGGTCTGAATTTGCAGTCTGGTCTGATGGTTTGGTCTGGTCTGATGGTCTGGTCTGATGGTCTGGTCTGCGGTGTTGTAGACAGGGGCTGTGTACAGGGTGTCTACCATACACAGGCACTTCTATGGGGTGTCTACAATTCACAGGTGCTATCTAACAGGTGTTGACCATAGACATATGCTGTCTACAGAGTGTCTACCATAGACAGAGCCTGTCTATAGGGTGTCTACCTAGAAAGGAGCTGTCTATGGGGTGTCTGCCCAGGCAGCCACTGTTTATTGAGTGCCTACCATCGGAAGATACTGTCTATGGCGTTTCTACAATGAACAGGTGTTGTCTACCAGGTGTCAGTCTACATGTATCTACAAGAGACAGGCCCTGTCCTGTCTGTGCCTCAGCCATGGCCTGTCTGACCCTCACCCATGGCTTGTTTGACCCTCAGACATGGTGCATCTTCAGCTCAGATATGCCTGAAGCCCAGACACACTACTTCTTACCCTCATGACAACTATAAGCTGTCTGTCAGGATGACAAGCACAAGCCATTCTGTCAGAACAACAACCATGAGACAATCAGTACATAGTGGTGACCAGGCAGAATTTTGTCCGGATGATAACCCAAAGGGGTTCCATCCAAATGACACTGAGATGGACTGCCTTCCGAAGGAGAATCAACCCTTCTGAAGGAAACATCAGCCTTCTGAAAGGAATGGCTACTTTCTGAAGGAGAATTTAACCTTCTGAAGGGAAGGATCACCTTCTGAATAAAAAGGACTGCCTTCCGAAGGAGAAGCCCACATTCTGAAGGAGACATCAATGTTTCACTGCGACATGGGCGACAATGCCAAGCGGGATTCGGTCAGCCATGAGGCTTTTGGTTGGGTGGGAGTGGTGTCAGTGTGTGCAGGAGAGGAGAATGGAAATCTGTTGAGTCCTTCCGGGTGTAGTCTCGTACCCAGACGGCCCTCGTGCGCGAAGTTGACAAAAGAGGAAGGAGCGAGTTCTGCAAGGGCCGTCTGGACCACTTCATGCAGGCGCCTTGCGGCCAGATTGCTCGAAGGCCTCTGCAGAGCCATTCTGGCCAACCACAGCCGCATTCCGTCCGCCTCTTCGCTTTTTCTGCACCACTCGTCCTGGCTCATTTCGCATAGCAACAATGCCGGGCAAAAGGTGGAATGGCAAGAATGGATGTAAAAAAGATCACCAGACCGGTAGACCCTTAATAAAAGCGAAGTCGCCCTCAAAAGCAAACATGAGCAGAGTAATTCTGGCCGCAGAGCGCACGCACGAAATGGACCAGACGGTCCCTTGCCAACAGGTCCCTCTCCTCTGCACTGTCAAAGCATGTGTTGCTGTCTCGCTGTCTGTCTGGAGCGAGGGCGTCTGGGTTCGAGACTAGCGGGGTGGCCGACAAATGTTTCGAAAGGAGCCGGTTGGGTGAGGACTCTGAGGAGCAAGTGGACAAAGTGCGGGATGACGCAGGGGGACACCACGCGGAACACAGCCGTCTGCCTCGGCCGCGGAAAGCTTTTAAAAATTCAGTCCAAAGGTTTCCGATAGCAAATCGTGAAGCATAAGAACAAGAAGTCCGTCTGGCTGATGGATGGCTGTCCTACAATCTTCACTGCACAAGACATTGCGGGACCCATAAGCTATCCTTTTGTTGATGAGAGCGCTCCTCATACCTTTCTTTCGCTCACCCTGTGTCTTTCTGTGGTAAGTGAAGTATTTAACGGACCATCAGGCAATGCGCCGACAAGCGAAGTGGCGAGCATATAGTGCGTGCCATTCCTCGCTCCGCATCCGGTTCCGCATCGACTCTTTCGCCCTCGTCGTGCTCTCCCCTCTTTCCCTCTCGCCACTCGCTTCGCCGTCTAAGATTCCTCCCCATCCCTTTCCAGATCCCTACCCACAAGATAGCAAGACACACCACCTCAACACTGGGTGCCTCTGCGCACCACCGTTCCTTGGCCCTTCTTTTTTGGTGCCATGCGCACTACGTTCCGCTGTTTCCTTCTTTTGTCGGGTGCTTCTACGCACTACGTTTGCCTTTCCCGTCTTCGAGGGCGCCTCTGAGAATTACTTGATTCTTTCGGGGTGCCTCTGTGCACTACTGTCCTTCCTTCTTCCTCCAGGTGCCTCTGCGCACTACGTTCTGCCGTTTCCTTCTTCGAGGGTGCCTCTGCGTACTACGGTTTTTTTTTTGTTGGGGTGCCTCTGTGCACTCCGTCCTTCTTCCCCGTGTTCCTTACGCACTCGCTTACTCTTCTCTGGGATACCTCCGTGCTTTTCATCTTCTTTCTCTTGGGGTGCCTGCGCGCACTCCTTACTTCTTGTTCGTATCGCTAGTCGTCACCCCGTTGTTCTTCGTTTCTAAAAGCGAAACGGTATATAATATTTCACGTCCTTTACTTCCCTTTCCTCGGTGCCATCGCGCACTGGTCCTCCCTCCGTCGAACCTTGACTCCTTCCCGCAGGACTATCTACTGCTGAGAGCGTCCCTCGAGCAGTCGTGTAGTGCTTATCACTCGCTTCAGTAGGGATGTTTCGGTTGGGGTGGCACTGCTCAATAACGTACCCTCTTCCTTCTTTCTCTCGGTATAGGCCGCCGCGCAGTGCTCCCGTTCCTGTCTACGCAGTCATCGCACGCGGCAAGTCAATCCCCTCCCTCAGGTTCTTCCGCGCTGCAGGCGATCGTACAGGCTGGAGTCAACTCGCAATCGTGTCCTCGGTTTCTGACGAAGTACCGCTGCACCTGACCAGCTTTTCGTCCCCCTCTTCCCACTTGCCTCTGTGCAGCTACGGTCTCCTCGGGTCTCTGTCCTTTCTTCCTCCCCAAGGTTACTGCGTGTACTGCCTTTCCTTTCTCTCAATCCTCTGGAAACGCGAGCGTGACTGCGTTCCCAAGGTTGCACCCACCACCCGTCAAACCCGTCCTTATATCGCTCGTATGAACTGCCACTCGCATAGGTACCTCCGACCCCTTCCCTTGCGGCCCTCCATCTCCTTTTGGTCTGTCCCTTATGCGATTCGTCCACGATTTCCTGCCCGTACCTCGCCGTACCCCGCAGAACGCAGTGGTTGACCCCCTTCCTGTCTTTCTAGTATCTCACCGGCCTGCAGGCGTCCCTCAATAGGCCTCCGCACGCGACAGGCGACAGGCTCGGGCCTTGCTGTGTTCAGCGCGTGAGCAGTTGTATAAATCACTTCGACATCCTCAGCCCACGCGGGGAAAAGTATTCATCTGAAGCGGGCTCGCTTGCAGGAAGCCGTGGCGGGCCTCGAAGCCCCTCAATGTCGAGGAAGGCAGTCGTCTCAAGGGAGACCTCAAGGACGGACTGCTTGCAGGGGATGGCATGTGTAAAGGAAGGCTGTTTCGGCAAGAAGATCTTGGCGCATTTGCAGAAAGGTCGATGCGCTGGAATGTATTGCTACAGGGAGGAGGTCCGAAGGGAGAGAAGCTCGCGCCAGACGGCGGGATGTCAATTACTGTAGTCGTGTACGAGCAGCATTCTCAAGGAAATCGTCCCGCGCGGCAGCTGTATCGCAGGGCGAGTGAGTCCGTAGTATGAGTTGGATATACAGGGTAAGCGTCCCTCGCTGGCGGTGCGAGGGACGTTGAAAGGATAGCCGGAGCGACCACCGGCGCTTACGACTAGAACACCCACGAGCTGTCTGCCACTGTGACAGCGTACCAAATTTTTCCGGTGTCTCCCGACCTTTTGGAGGGCGTTGCTGCTAGTTGCGGATGGACACGGATCCGAACACGAACTATGCAGGAGAGCGAATCGATCGGGCGGCAGATGGGCGTGTCGTGTCCGGGTAAGATTCGAGCAGTCGACAAGCAAAGTTTGAGAGGTCTGCAAGCACGGTAATTTATTTCGGAATGGAATAGCGTGAGAACGGGCAGGGAGAGGAGCGTCGTGCCACGCGCGAATTGCGGACGGCATGGCGCGACAAGCGGACTGAATGGAGCGACTGTGAGCTGTGCGAGGCAAAGGGGACAAAGAGTGTGAATGTCCAAGGGCGAAGATCGTGCGGACAGCCGAAAAAGACTGGGATGGAGAGGAGAGCGACAACGCGAGGGTGGGTGATCAGCACGGAATCGATATCCCGTTCTGGGCGCTACTGAGCGGACTATTCGCAAGGACGGGAAACGCATGGATGGCGTCAATAGGATCAGGTGCATTGCAAGACTGTGCCGAAGCAGCACTGAAGTGTCTAGGGCCAAACGGACGAATGTCGTGCCCCTCTGAAGCGTCGTCTCGGAAGCATGTCGGGCCGGGTGCTGTCTGCGCGTTTGATCGTCTCGCTATTTGCCTGAGCGAGCTGTAGTCTGTGGAGATAGATTCGAATGTCGACTTGATGCTCGCGTCACGCGGGGGTGGGGCGGCGGCCGGTCGGTCGCAGGCTTGCAGAGTAATGTACGCAAACTACGAGCAGAAAGACGGAATGATCAGTATAGCTTCGCTTGACTAACGCGCGTGGGACGTCGGGTTGTGCGTAAGAGACAGGGATGCGAAGTGTGAGCGGGGCGACGACGGGGATCGAAGATGCGATGCGATTCCGGTGTGGATCGAGCTGAGTTGCCCAGCGCAGGTCGAAAGGTCCGCCAGCATGCGCGATTTGGAGATCGCGACGAGATGTGTGTGCGTGAGCGGGGTGCAGGTTTGGATCAGAAAACTACGAGCGGGGAACGAAAGGGCCGCAAGCTCGAGATGAGTGAGTAGACTGGATCAGGGGGAGTGCGAGGAGGTTGTGCAAGCTGTAGCTGTAGGAAGGTGTGAGGAGTGGATGCGTATCGAGGAGGGTCCGATGGATGAGGGACGAAGGACGATCAAGCAGGATCGAAGGGAGAGCGCGACGACAAAGGATCAGTATCGCGGCCCGACCGGTGAGCGCTCCGCCCATCCCCCGTCCATCCTGCAGCCGCAGCGCTCCGAGCACCGACGCGACGAGTCCAAAATGCGACGGGTATGTGCAAACAGGGCCCCAACGCGAACGCCTTCTTCCGTCCCTTCCACCGCCGTCCTTCCCCCCAACCGTCCCTCGCACCTCCGCCCCACTCACCCCCGCGCCTATATGATGCCCCGCCCCACCGACCCTGCCAGAAGGAGGAGAGGAAGATTAGGCGTGGGAGGGCGAGTGCTTCTTGGCGGCGTGCTCGATGAGCTTGGCGAGGTCGAACTTGGGGTCTTTGGGATCGGTGATGACTGGTCCTCCGCTATCTATCTCAGCACCACATCTAACAAACCAAAAACGAGTGAAGGAGAGGAGAAGGGGACGCACGCTCCTCCGCCTTCTCCTTAGTCTTCTCCAGCGCCTCCTTGCCCTTGCTCTTGACCTTGTCCTCCCACGCCTGCTTGGCCTGCGCGTAGAGCTGCTCCTTGTGCTTCCGCTCCGCGTCCGCGTGCGCCGCGTGCTGCTCCCGCTGGACGGACCGCAGGTGCGTCGCGCCGTACGCGATGCCAGCGAGGAGGGCGGTCCAGCGGACGATCTGCGCGACCCCACCCATTCCCACAGTCAGACGCCTGGGCTGCTTCAATGTTCCCGGTAGTGGTCGAGAGTGCAACCCACGTTTTGGGTAGAAGAAGCCATCGCGAAGAGAGAGAGTGGAGTCTGGAACGACGAAGGCGACAACGACGAGATGGAAGACGCTGTGGAGAGCGGCCGGCCGTTCTCGGGACGGCAGGCTGGTCAATCGGTTTGGGTTAAGTCGTTAGGACCGATAGGGCAACCACGCGACTTCGCGGACTCCCAGCGCGTCTTCCTTGGAATATCGCTCGCTCGCGATTTGGAACGACAAGATGGACGACGAAGATGATTTCCTGGTGCGCATTATGTTGTTTTGTTGAAGAGGGGCTGAGCTGACTTGTATGGAGGACAGTACGGCCCCTCCGTGCCTGCTGCTCCCCCTCCCGCTCCAGGTGCGCCCCATCTGCGTTCCCAGCACCCATGTTTGCTCATATCTCTCAGCACCGGCAGCAGTGAAAGAAGAGACCCCCCTGCCCGCTCTCCCCACTCCCACCCTAGCGGAGGAGGACGTGCCCGCTCCTGGCGGCGCGGCGGGGACGGGCGGGGAGGAAGGCGAGGGAGAAGGCGACGAGGAGGAGGAGGAGGAAGAGGAAGAGGAGGATGAAGAAGAGGAGTCGGAGGAATCTGTACGTCTGCGCAGGTTGTTTCTCATGCATGGCTTTCTATGAATGAAACGTGTTGATGCCGGGCGTGTGGGCGCAGGACATCGAGTTCGTCATGGACGCGCCGCAGCAGCCGCGGACTGCCGATTTCCGGTACATCTTCCTCTCCTCTTCCTCCCCATCCCACTCCTCTCACTCCTCCGCGCGCCCACAGACCTCCGGGCAGCCGACAGTCCTTCGGCCGTCCGCCCAGCGGTACACCAGTGAAGAGTACATCCTCCCCTGCCACCTTCCCCCGGCCGCTCGCTTACTCTTCGCCGACACGAACAGCCCCCGCTCCCCCATCGAACCTCACCACCGAGTACACCCCGCGCGAGCGCACCGCCGCGCCTCCAGCGGTGCCCACCCCTCCTCCCGCAGGGGCAACCGCAATCGCAACCCCCACGCGCGAGCCGTCCGCGTCTGTGGCCCCTTCTGCCGTTCCCTCCGGCGCTCCCCCGCCGCGCGCGCCCGCTCCCACAACGCAGCAAGCCGCCGATGCAGATGCGCAAGAAGCCGCAGCCCCCGCCGCGCCGCCCGTAGACGAGCCGCCCCACGCCGCGTCCACCGCCCCGGAATTCCCCCTCTCCGACGAGGCGCTCGACCCACAAGCAGTGTACGACCTCGACCTCTCTCTCCTCTCCGACGCAGACGCCGGCTGGCGCCGCCCGGGGGCGGACCTGTCAGACTGGTTCAACTACGGCCTGGACGAGTCGACCTGGCGCGAGTACGCCGCGCGGAAGCGCGACACCGCGGGTGTCGTTAGTGGGTTGAGCGGCGCGGCGTTTGGGGTCCAGAACCCGGAGGAGGCGATTGCTAATTTGCCCCCGGAATTGCGTGAGTTGATGGAAGGGGAATGGGGAGGGGAGAGGAGGGAAGGCTGATGAGATGGAGGGGTGGGAAGGGGCAATGATGAGCATGATGCAGAATGGGGGGATGATGGCACAGGGGATGATGCCCGGTCCGCACGGTACGTCTCTTGTTCCCTTTTCCCACCCTCCTCTTCATCTCATCTCTTCCTTCCCTCCTCCCTTCCCTCACTCCTATCGATGGCTCACGCGTTCCTCTGGCAGGGTTCGACATGGGCGCGATGAACGCGATGGGCATGCCCGGCATGCCTGGGTTCGGCGGCGGGTTCCCCGGCGGTCCAGGCGGGCCGGGGATGGACGGGTTCGGACCGGGGCTGGGCGCGCCGAGTGGACCGGGAGGAGGAGGGATGGGGGGGTTCCGTGCGTCTCGTTCCTCTTCCTTACCGCCTTCCCCTCTTCCCCCTCTTCTACTCTTTCCCTTTTCATCTCTTCCCCTCTTCACCCCTCACCATCTTCCTTCGTCTCCCGTCTCCCGCACGTATGCTGACCTCCCCGCCGCTCCCAACCTAGGCGCTCCGCCCCCCGCCGGCCCCTCAGGCGGCAACAAGCCCCCTCCCTCCGGCCCCGGCGGCGCGGCCGAGCAAGTTAAGACTGAGCCGTCCACCACGCCCGGCGGGGAAGAAACCCCCGGCGCTGGCGCTGGCGCGGATGGCATGGAGGGCGCTGAGGGGATGGCTGGCATGGGGATGGGGAGGGGGTTGGAGGGATGGGGGGTGTGTCTTTCCTTCTTTCTGTTGGGATACGAAGAGAGGAGGGGAGAGGGAGAGGAGGAAGCTGATATGTGTGTGTTGTGGGTGGGAAAAGCAGGACTATACGAACCCCATGGCGTTCGCGGCGATGGCTGCGGTCGCTGCGGGGGGCGCAGGGTCGCCGATGGGCGGACGGGGAGGAGTGGGGCAGCGAGGGGGGAGCTGGGAGGAGGGCACTGGGAGGATGAGGTGGAGGGGGAGGGGGAGGTGGATGACGACGATGGGCTGGATGAGGAGTGAGGGGACATGCATGCAGCTCGGATAATGTGCGAGCGAACATGCGAAGTGTGGGCGGTCACTGCGCTCCACGCCTACGGAGAGTTTCCAGTGGAACCGTGCTATTCTGCCTTTGTTGATGAACTTGATGTTCCCCGAGGAACGCTGCACTATGATGTTATGAGATGTGTGGTTCCACGCAAAGGCGCTCCCGCCGCTCAGCACCCCAAGCGCAAGACCGTCACGGCGCTGGACTTTTGATGCCCTTGCCTCTCTCTCTACACAGTATACCATTTTAAAATACATTATACCATTTTAAAATACATTATACCATTTTAAAATACTTGCGAAATGAAGGAGTGTTGTTTCCCTCAAATTGCATAGGCTGTGAGAGGCAGCGTTTGGGGATAAGCCCAACTCGGAGTCTTTCACGTGCAAGCCGACGCCTGTCCTCCGCGTCCTCTCCACCGTTCTCCCTCTCGCTCTCACGGCCGGCATCACCATCACCACCACCCGCCGTCATGCCTCCCCTTAAACCTTGCTCCCAGTCCCAGCCCAAACCTTCTCTCCTCTCCCGCACCGCGGCCCTCCCGCTCGCGCCCTTCCGCTTCCTCGCCCAGCCAGCGACCACGACCGTGCTCGTACGCTCCACCGTCCTCGCCGCGCTCACGCTCGCCAGCCTCTCCGCGGCCTGCGTGGCGTTTGGCGTCTTCTACTGGTGCTACGTGCCGGTCAGGGGGTGGAGCGATGTGGCTTATCTGCAGTTCGGGTGAGTCTACGCATTCAGTCCGCACGTTTCGTCGAACCCATGTCGGTTGATCCTCCCCTCGCAAATAGGCTCCCCGAACCGCCCTTCGCGGAGCTCGCCCTTCCCAAGCACATCATCTTTCCCGACCAGCCGTACGACATCAGCCTCTCGCTCGACGTGCCCAACAGCGAGCACAACCTCAACCTCGGTCAGCCCCTGCCCGGGCCCCAGCCGCCGCGTGGCATTCTCCCTGGCTGACCCTCCAGAACGCTGCGTGTTGACGAGTCGGCGACACAGGAAACTTCATGGTCTCGCTCGAGCTCAAGACGGCGGCAAATCAGTCCGTCGTGTCCTCCCGGCCCGTACGTCTTCCTGCCGTACCTCCTTCCCTCCGTGACAAGCTCAGAAGCGCTCCACACCTGCAGGCTATCCTCCGCTATCGCCCCCCGCCGGTCATCTTCCTCCGCTCGCTATTCCTCCCCTTCTCCTCAAACGAGCGCCAGACCATCGTCCTCCCGCTGCTCGAGAAGCACGTCCTCCGCCCGACGGCGCGCGCCGCGCGCGCCGCGCGCGCGAACGAGGCTGTTGCCGCGCGCGTGAGCGTCGGGCGCAGGGACTGGAAGGCCAGCGGGCAGAACAAGGAGCTACAGGTATATAGCGCGCGCGTGCGGTTCGATGCGAATCTGCAGGGCATCGGGTGCGCGCATCTCTATTCCTCTTCGACCCTTTGCGCAGTCTTATTTGGATTCCTTCGCAAAACCAGATATCTGCTCTACCACCACCCCATCCTCTCCTTCGCCTTCTTTGCGACCCTATCCTTCTTCACAACGCTCATCACCGCCCTGCTATCATGGTACATCCTCACGCCTTCCACCGCCCCCTCCACCCGCGGGCCCGCCGCCCTCCGCCCGCGCGACGCCCGCGTCCAGCTCGAAGCGGCCGACGAGCGCGACGCGGCGGAGCGCCGGGCGCGCAGGCGCGAGCGCGACGAGCGCTATGCGAGGAGGATGGACCTCGTGGATGTTGGAGGGGAGCAGCTGGAGGAGCGCGATGAGAAGGGGTGGGAGACAGATGAGGAAGAGGTGGGGGAGGAGGAGAGGGAGAGGGAGGAGAGGGAGAGGGAGGAGAGGGAGGACGAGGACGAGGACAAGGACGAGGAGACAAAGACTCAGTCGCCGACCCAGTCGCCCGTACTCGTTTCTGCACCGCAGCCAGTTACTGTCAAGCCCGAGCCGCCCTTGGACGAGGAGGACGACAGCCTCTCGATCTCGCACGGGGTGCGTGCCTTCCTCCTCCTTCCCTATCCCATCTCCCCTCTCCCATTTCCCATTTCCCATCTCCCTCCTTCCCCTTTCCTCTTCCTCCTCTTCGGCCAACACCCAAATAACTCACCCCTCTCCCCCTACCAGTCCCAAACCACCCGCGCCCCGCCCTCCTCCTTCGGCCCGACCCTCCGCTCCTCCTCCTCGACCTCCTCCCCGCCCAGCTCGCGCTCGCCCAGCCCTGAGCCGGCGACGTACGCGGACGTGCTGGATGACGTTGATATGGGCAAGCGAGAGAGGGGGGCGAGGCGCCGCAGCAGGTCGGGAAGGTGGGGCGACGATGAAGAGGAGAGGGAGGGGGGGAGGAGGCGGTAGGAGAGGGGAGAGGAGGAGATGGGAGATGGGAAGAGGGGAGAGGGAAGAGGAAAGAGGGATAGGAAAGAAGGGACGTACTTGCACATCCGCAAGTTGGCGTCGAACGCGTCGAACGACGGGGAGAGGAAGGAGCACTTTTCCTTGACCTCCTCGATCACGTGAGACTGGTCCATGAGGTTCCACTGCCGGAAAGAGACGAGCTCTTTTAGGTGGTTCGTCAGGAGCTTGCCGCCCATATCGATGCTGGTGGGCCCGGGGGGGCGGGGGTTAGCACGGGCTTGGGAGGGAGAGGACAGGGGAGAGGAGGAAAAAGGACGCACCGCCTCACACCGCTTTCGATCACCCGCCCCTGTATGACGGGCACGACGTGCGTAAAGCTGAACCCTGTGTCCACGACGAGGCAGCACTCGGGCGCGGGCGTGTCGGGTCCGAAAGTGTTCCCGTAGGAAAGCAGTGCAGCAGCTGTCCTCCCGCACCGCTGACATCGATCAGCCAGGAAGCACGGGGCAGCAGAGGCTGAAGGGGAGGAGAGGACAATATAGGGGAGGAGGGAGAGCGACGCACCCGGACAAGCATAGTACGCCGGGAACTCGTACTCCTCAAAGACTATCTGGTCGTACGACGCGAGGATGTTGGGCGGTGTGAGGGGCGGGACGGTGAGGAGGAGGGGGGTCGTGTGGGGGTCGACCTGTCCTCCTACCTCCACAACGTCAGCCTAGTCGGGGGGAGGGAGTGGAGAGAGGACGGACGTTGAGGGACTGGGGACCCAGAAGACGGTCCCACACTCTCTTTTCGTTGTCCCAGTTCGTGAGCATGCCCTGCGGGAGCATCAGGCTTGTCAGGGTTAGGGGAGAGGAGGGGGAGGAAGATCCGAGGGTGGGGAGAAGGAAGAACGCACGCGCTCGAAGGCCCTCCGATAAAGTAGCCCCGAAAAGTCCTTGCACTCGTCGACCTCGTCCCCGACATAGGTCGTCGCCTTGCGGTCCGCCTTAGAGCGGAAGATGGCGTTGGGGAAAAGCCTGTTTTCGGGCGGTGGGTGGTCAATCAAACGAAGGGGAATGGTGAGGGAGGCGAGAGGGAAGAGGTACTTCGGGGAAGGGTCCTCGGCCGTTGATAGGCCCGCTTTGATCGTGTGTGCGCCGTTGTCGAGGATGAGGACCAGCGGTGGGCCGGGAGGCGCTTGGGACGAGGAGGCGGTGGACTTGCGCGGCATGAGGGTGAGCGAATGGGCCGGGATGCGGGCCCGATCGAAGAGGTGTTAGTGTTTGAAGAGGGTAAAACAAGATAGTGGGGTTGATGTTGAGATGTTTGGTCAGTATCCGAATGAAGAGGATGAACGGTGGGCGTGAAAGAGCAAGACGCGTCGAGGTCGCGTCGGGTTGAAGTTGGTTGAAGTCGCGTGGCTACTATCGATACTAGTGTCGTCTAACAAATCTTGTAGCGGCTTCTTTCCCGCGCTGCCTTCCTCTTCCTGCTTGCCTGCTCACCCTCAACGTCTCCATCCCCCCGCGATGACCTCCCTGTTCTCCCCCGCCGAGACGTCCTACACGCTCGCCGGGCTGCTCTCCACCCCGCCCGCGCGTTCCGACGGCCGCGCCCTCGCAGAGTACCGGCCCCTCCGCGTCGCCCGCGCCGTCAGCCAGCAGGCCAATGGGTCTGCCCGCGTCACGGGCGCGGGGTGCGACTGGCTGGTGGGCATCAGGGCGGAGGTGGGGCCTGGTGAGGGCGGACTAGAGGTCGGGGTAAGGATGGTGAATTGCTGAAGCGGCAGAAGGGGAGAGAGGAGCGTGAGGAGGAGGTGAGAGAGGGTAGCGGGGGGGATGGGGGGCAGGGTGGGCGAGTTTTGGGCAATGGTCAGGCCGGCAGCGCCGCTGCCGATGACCAGAACATCGTGCTAGAAGTGGTGG
>JTLS01000771.1:0-13935 GCA_000826855.1 Basidioascus undulatus
GGACGAGGAGGCCGATGCGCGCGGCTTCGGTGTATGCCGCTGACGGGGAGGAGGTGCGCGCGGCGGAGGAGGAGGAGAGTGAGATGAGGAGCGTGAGGTAGAGCCTGTGTAGGGGAATGGACGGGTGCGAGGACGGGGGGAGGTGCGCGCGGAGAGGCTCCAGATGCGGGTGCAGCGCTGCGAGGGCCGCAGCTGGCTCTGTGGGCCGTTTAACGTTCGTCAGCCCGTTACAATCTCCCTCAACGTCCAGATGATGGAGGAGGTGGTGCGACGCACTGCTGAACTCCAGTTTCTCAGCCTTCTTCAGTGCCCTCGCCGCTTTCCGCCGCACCTCCTCCGCCTTCTCCCGGTCCACGCCCGGCAGTATGCGCTCACGCGGATCGTCCTCCCTGGGAACGGGCGAAGGGCCAACGTCAAAGAAGTACCGCTCTTGAAGGTCTTTGCGCTGCTCTTCGTGCGGGATAGCGAGGTCCACGTAGGATGTGAGGACCTGTGACAAGCAATTTCATGTGTCAGTCTGGCGCATGGCACCAGGAGATGGGAACAGGGACAGGAGAGGTAGAGGAACGGACCTCGGAGCCGGGCGGGATTTCCTTGATCGCTACCACCTCCATCTTGCTCCCACCGTGCGGGAAGACGACGACCGCGTTGGGGGTGAACGAGTGATTGATGAGCGCAACGGTGGGGCAGATGGCAACGCCAATGTTGGACAGGTCGGGGGAGGTGAGAGAAAAAGAGTTGGTCGTGAACTGAGATCTCACCCGGGTTCTGAGCATTCCGCACTTCTCGCGACCAGCGAGAGAGCGGTGCGTGCGAACGTACCTTGGCGATGAGGTCTAGCAGTGCGGCTGGGGAGGGCAATCCTAGAGAGGCAAGGTCCACCGGCGACGAGGCGGATGGGGAGAGGTACCGCGAGAGGAGGAGTGCGAGCTGCGCGTGCGATTGGGAGGTGTTGGGCGAGAGGGAGGAGCGGTCTGCTAGGCGGTTGTGAGCTTTCACCGCGCACGTTAGACTAATGGGCGGAAACCCGCACGAGATTGCATGTCCTCGACTTCCTTCCACTGAACATGGTCCTGCACATCAGTCGACGGCTTGAGTGAAACTGAGCCCAGCTTTGAGAGACGCACCCAGGCCGCATCGTGCTTTTCCTTCCCCCACACCAGTCGCGCGAGCGCTCTCACAGCCTCTCCAGGCACTCCAGGTACACCCTTGCTCTTGAAGTCCGGATGAAGCGGATCGAAGTTACCGTCCTCGGAGCTGGGCGGCACCGGCGCCGGCGGTGCGCTGCGAAAGGAGCGGAGAGCTTCGCATTCTGGGCGATGGGCAGCCCAGTCGGCGCGCTGGGCTTCCTTCGATCGCGTGAGCGACGAAAGCCAAATCAAGTCAGTCTACGACGCGAAAGGCGAAGCGTGAGTGGCTGACTTTCGAGCTGTACTTGACGGTCTGGCATGCCATGCAAGCGAAGACTTTCGGCTGTGCAGCGGGCGAGGGAGACGTAGGCGGCGGTGCGAGTTCGCCGGGTTCGAGAAAGGTGGTTGAGCAGCGGATGGGAAGGAGGTGCGAGGAGAGGACGGCCGCATGGGGCGTGAGGGAGAGGAGGGTAGTGCCTGTACGAGACAGGTTGATCAAGTGAGTGTCGAGTGGGAGGCCAGCAGTCTGGGCATGCATCGTGCAAGCGGGGCAGGTCGCAACATATTTATTCAAATTCGTCGACTAGTCGTCGAGCAGGGGAACAGTAGGATTCCGAATGGAGGGCAAGGATACAGAAGACACAGACGCACCAGGCTTGATGGCACTCTGCCTGTCCTTCTTTACCCAAACACCCCTCCCCCGGCCTTCCGTCCTCCGCACCTCCAAGTCCTCCGTCAAACCCCGCAGAAGTTCACCCTCATCCGCCTGCTCAGGCTCGTCCTCCCCCGGTGCTGCAGCAGGCGCCATCTCGACCTCGGGCGTCGCCTCGAACGCCTGCGCTACCGCCTCGCGGATTTCTGGCGGCGTCTGCTCGGGCACTACGACATTGCCGTAGTCCGATGCTGTTGGGATTGGTTGCTCTGTGAATGCTGGCTTGGAGCCGAGGCGGCGGTTGCGCTGAGCTGCGAGGGAGGCGAAGGAAGACATGATTGTGCGAGGGCAAGTCCCCCAAGGCTCAATAAGCTTGAAATACTAGGCACGACTAGTAGTCGGAGTTCTAGCCCTCTCGAGCGTCTTCTCTCGTGCCTTGCCTCTGACCGTCATCCCCCCTGCACCCTTTCGCCATGCTCGCCCCTTGCACCCGCCTCCTGCGCTCATCACCCATTGCGCCCCGCTCAATACGTCTCACGCGCTCGTACGCGGCTAAGGCGGCCCCGGCGGCAGCGGCCTCCGACGCGCCTGCCGCACCTGCTGCAGCAGCCGAAGACAAGCCTCCCGGTTCGTCCAGGCGCACCCTCACCCCTTCTCTCCAAGTCTTAGCGACCCAACAACACTATCCTCGACAGTATCCCGCTCCTCCTGCCTCGCCGGCACCCCTCTTCCTGGCCTCGAGGTCCTCAAGACCGACACCGAGATCGTCGCGCAGCCCGACTCGGCGTACCCCGACTGGCTCTGGACGATCCTCACCCCAAAGCTCGGCTCTCATCAGCCTGTCGCGGATGGGAAGTTCGACCCTGTGGCGGAGAAGAAGAAGTTGAGGGCGAAGAACCGGGCGGACATCAAGGCGAAGAACTTCTTGAAGGCGACCTAGAGGTGTTCGGGAGCGAGGGATGGACATTGCATTTGGGTTGAGGAGCGTTGGAGAGGCTGTGAGTGCTTGTGGGGGGACTTTCTCGGACCTGGAGGGATGGTGTCCTAGCAGTCCCGTGGCTTGGTCGAGCACCCCTTGCTCACAATATAACCCACCACTCGACTCAGCTCACTCCCCATCGAATACATTTCTCTTCGATCTCTTTTGATCTTCTCATCCCTCTACTTACCCGTGCCCAACTTCTCGCGCCAATTCGCTCTTTCGTCGCTGAGGGCTGCTCAAGAGCCCTTCGCCCTTTACTCACCTGGCCCCGCCTCCCGCCCTATCGCCTGAGCGCGACTCCGCACATTCCCCTTCCTTTTTCCCCTCTCAGCTCCTCAATCGAAGAGCGCAGTTGCTCATCGCCCGAAGCACTATCGCCTTCGGAATCTCCGTGCAGCGCTCGTGTGCCGACCGCCCTACATCAGTCACAATGCACTCGGACGTTTGTGCGTACACAAGAGAGGCAATGGGACGCCGCCTCGATCACACCATCGAGCAGCTACCCACGCGCAACCTGCCGCTTGTGCCAGTCGGTGCTGATTGAGCGATTGCAACGACCTTTTTTTCCGCAGCTCACAGCTCAACCACATGAATCGAATAACAGCGGTAACCAGACTGCGACGGGCACAGGGAATGGTTGCGAATGCTCGTGAGAAGAGATGGTATATCTTGGAACAGAAAGACACATCCACCCTCGCCCACGAGGATGCAGGTCACCCTTGAACAAGCGAGACGCGAATAGGAAGCTGGAGACCCTCTGATTCTCGTCCTATTACGAGGGGCAACAGAATCGCGATGTGGGCTTGCTTGATCATCACGTCAACGGGATGGAAAACGGAGTTGCGGATGCTGGTAGAAAATTCGTTAGGTCGATCTATTCTGGCCGACCGTCGAAGTTCGTCACTCACAGGTAGGCCAACATCATCTGATTGACGAGCGTTGAGCTCGCTATCGACGACTTGCGCTGCCAGGAAATGCGTAGTGGTGCCTTGAAACGCCACACGGTGGTCTATACAAGCGTCTCGCATCCACGCCCTTTATCTTCTCTGTCGGCTTTCGGGCATTGCTTCTGCTCACTTGGATGTCTCGCAACATCAACTGCAACGCAACCCTCAAAACGACACATCTAAGTTGTGGACCCGATTTTTAGTCAATAATGCCAGTGGTCCGGCTTACCCGTTGCGACCCAGATGTTCTACGGCTTCAGTATGACACTTGCAGCTCGCTGTTGGCGATCCGGTGAGTTTTTATGCCGGTCTAGCAAGTTGTGAAGCTCTAACCATCGGTGCTTCAAGGTGCATCGTGAGCTGGAACATGAGCATCGTGCTTTCTGTCCTGGCACCTCTTTGTGCAGCGGTGCAAGTGGCACTTTGGATGAAATATAAGTGTGTCATGTATTACACACTGATGTTCAGTTTGTTAATGGTTGATTTCAGCGGCCGTAACTGATACGGCCTATCTCATCGAAGGAACGGGCCGAAACATCATCGTGGCCCGAGATGAGTGATGCGGCGCTTCAACGAGCTTTCTCACTGAAAGTTTCCATGCAGACCGTTTGATTCCTATCATTTACAGCAGGTCTCATTATGGTTGCCGCTCGAATAGTGGTCACTGACAGTCATGCTTTCATCAAGTCTTCAGTACGCATTTGCAGCACCAGACCCGGTGCCCAGAAGCTCACCCTACGGTACGGTACATCCACCAGCTATGATGGGGTAGTGGGGCTTTTTGTTGGTATCCACTCCTTTTCTCACTACCTCTGCTCAACACTGAAGATGGCAGATCTTGCTTCTAAGCGCTTCGAAACTTTGGCTTTCTTCACGGGTCCTGCAGAGCAGGCCAACCGTGACTCAAACACTCATACGTGATGGCATCATGTACTTTTCGGTTACGTACGCATGTTACCTTTTTCAAACTACAGCAGACGCCGACGTGACGCTGTGAACAGGTTCGTTGTAAATGTCATTCAAGTCGTCATGAACATCTCATCTTTCCCCAATGATTTGCGCATGATGGTCGGGGTGAGTGACAAGTATCTTTGTGTCGGAGTCGAAAGCTTACTCTTGTAGCAGGTTACATCTATTGTAATCAGTACAATAGGTCTGACACTTTACTGCTCAAACCGGTTCCTGAGACAAGTGACACATTGCAGATGGCAGCCACGCGGGCTGTCCGTCATCTCGCTAAATTCGGCTTCGAATCCAACGGATCGTACGTTCTGAATTACACAAAAGACCCTGTCGATTCTGTATTCTGAGTAACCGCCGCCACCCAGAACTCAGCCTGGACTGCGAAGCTCAAATCATAGCAAGTCATCGGCGACGAGGAAATCCCCATTCTATGAGCAGTCAACCCCTGGTATGTGACTTGATGGTTCATCAAAGGATTCTCAGCTCTAATTACATACAGAGGGAGTAATAGGGGAGTATACGAACTTTCCGGAACGTACGCCACGTCTCCGCTGACTCTCCGGAGAACATTTTCAAGTCTTTCGGCTGAACATCCACTTTCTTTTGGGCCCCCCGAGACTTCAAGCCTGCCGAACCAAGCGTAAACAAGAGCTTCGTCAGCACTGACAATCCCAATGACCCACGGCCCTTTCCCCCTGTTTGATATTCGACGTGGTTCATTTTCCGAAATTGTTACAACCCGACTATTTCCTCTGCTGTTCATGTCGTCGCCCGCACCATTGATGCGTATTGGACGAGCTTTGATGTGCTTGACTGAAATTCTTCGCTTCCAGTTCTCTGTGGGACCCATTATTAATGGACTCGGGGTCAGAGGCACCGGGAAGATGACCCAAGTCTCCTACCGAAGAGGAATGAAATGGAATAAGAGCCTCTGCCTTTCTCTGCACACAGGAAGCTCAAATGCGATAGGGCGGAAAGACGGAAGTGCACATGCAATCGTCAAGACGACCGTGCCGTCGAGCTCCCTCTCTCGAGCGCCCAACATGCTCCATCCCCTGAAGTCGAGTCGGGAATCATTCAGCCAGAAGATGTAGTTTGAATTGATCAACATCAGTGATGCTTTCGCAAATAAGGAACGGCGGTGCAATGGAAGCCGCTGACTTTCATACAGTGTACTCTGTAGCTTTTCCAGTGCCGCACGAAGGTTGTACACGGGCTGCTCAATCCTATTAGCTGCAACAACCTCAAGCAGTCTATAGACCACCCAGTTGGGTAGGCCAACAAGAAAATCTACATCCATGGGATACACTTCATGTTCAAAATCGTATCGCCAGCTGTTGTCTCCCACACTCCGACATCCCTCACTTCACCTCCATCCCGCCCCACTCAAGCACCCTAAACTTCCCGTCGTCTCCGAAAGCCACGAGCTCCTCCTTCACGTCACCACGCCAAACCAGTCCACCAGCTTCCCTCTCGCCTCCTCCCACTCGCCCACATCTTCAGCGCGAACGCCCTGGAAAAGCATGACAACGCTGACGACAGCGTTCGCGCGGGCAAGACGTCGAGCTTGGCCCAGGGGGAGTAGACGACTGGCGGGAGGAACGTGAGGGCGGTGTAGGCGTGCTTGAGGATCGCCGGGAGAACAGTACCTGGTGAAGAAGAAGGCAAGTCAGCCGCGCTGTGACTTCAGCAGGATTGAAAGCTGCAAGGCAACGGACTTGATGAACGACGTACGCGCCTCGGTGTGCTGCCCAAGCGAGAGAAGCGCTTTGTAGAGGTAGATGGGTGCCTCTCTCGAGGCAAGGAGGACGGCGACAGCGGGAGAAAGGTGCATGTGCGGACGGGAGGGGTCGAAGACGTTCAGGCCGGGGAGTCGGCAGGCGGCGTGTCCTGACAGGGCGAGTCCTGCGAAAGTGGGGTGAGCGGGCCCATCCACGCCCTTGACTTCCTCTATCCACGGAGAAACAGTGTCTGCCTTATTCGGCTTCCCAGAACAGACAGCTTGCCTCCAGCCCGGCGCGATCCTTCAGCACCCTCCTTTCTCCGGCCTAACCTCCCACTCGACGCTCCCACCCTCGCCGCCCTCGACCCCCGCCTTGACAGGAACACCCGATAGACGCCCAAGAAGTCCCACTGCTGGACCAGCGAGAGGTTGACGGAGACGTCGAGCGACGCGGGCAGAAGAGGTAGATGACCGGCTGGCCGCCGCAACGGCGCAGGAACAGGTGTGCACCGCCGCCTCCTCGATTCCGTATTGGTCAACAGTGCGGTGATCCTGCAGCTACTTCCCTGCAAAGATGAGGCGTTGCTGGTCGGGCGGGATGTCCCTCTTCTGCTGGATGAGGCTCTTGAGGTCGTCGACCTTGTCCCACGGCCAGACATCGTAGGCGATTCGCTCCGCCGTCTGCGTCTTGACAAAGATCTCCAACCCTGGTAATTCGGAGTGGACCTGCTCAGCCGATCCACTTTCAAAGAACTTTCAGGATCGCAAATAGCTTACCACCAGGCATCTGACTGGTCGTTTCGGGCCGATGCGACAACGGGGAGATCAGCCTGATAGCCGCGATCTGCTCGCCCAGATCTCGGGGAAGATCTCGGCCAAGTGGGCGCTCTCCTCATAGGAGTCGAGAGGAGCGACTGGATCGAAGCGTTTGGAGCGGATGCCTCGAGCCTGCGTGTTCAGGGGTTATCGCAAACGATCAGGATCAAGCTGCTTGGGTATAAACCTGGGAGTTTACTCACATAAAAATCCGATGACAGACTCGTGCGAGGCACAAAGAACGTGCGCGCACCGCAGAGGAGGAGGAACAGGGGCGGCTGGTTGGATGCCATTGTGAGAGCTGCGGAGATGATGGTACAGGTGGACATCTGGTTTTAACCCTATTTGACTAGTAATCCGGAGCGAGGGGGGTGGTGGCGATGGGGAAATGAAGTGTCCGGCGTCACGTTCGCCACCGGGGCGCGAGCTCGAGCTCACACTCTTTGCTCGTCCTCGGTAACTTTTGAAGGGGATGCCCTGCCCCGTTGACTGGCAGTGTTCGAACTATTTGGACTCATAACCAGCTCAGCCTTTAAGTCACTGCTCTAATGGGTTGCGGGGAGGGGCTAACCAAAGAGTCTTCCGGCAACTGAGATACGGAACTTCGAAAATGCAGACGCTCAGAACTTCTCAAGGCCGTCTACCTTCGATATGACTGGGCTACCTGGAAGATCTCCCTGGGTTTCAATTGGCCCGACTGGCACATTACGAATACGCGCGAATGTTGTTCAAGTCAAGAGTTAGAGGGCGGGCCTCACAGCTCGCAGCTGCCTTGTATCGAACTCGGTCCAAACACGTTTGCAGCTTTGAGCGCTAAGGGTCGAGAAGTTTTCTACAACAATTGGGTATGCTTAAACACTCTAAAACATAGATATGTTGACAGCGTCTATTGGATCAAGCACCGTGGCTGAAGAATCTCGAGACGATCGCTGGTACGGCTGTCGAAGGCGTCGGCCTGACCTTGAAGACGCTGAGGGGGTGTGGTGTGTTCCTTGGAAATAATGTGCCTCCATAAAATTACAACCACCCCGGTGCACAAGTACCATTCTGCTGGTCCACCAAAGTTACTTACAACAGCTGCAGGGCATGACTGCGGTTCTGGCACAGAGCAGACATCTGTGCCCACGCCATTTCCCAAATGAGATGGAGTCCAAAGTTGAAGACTTAATCTGTGAATATATATAAATCCATTGGAGTTTCTCATACCTACGAGCTGTTCAGGCCTGCAGCCAAGGCGTGTAGGGCGATGCATTCCAGGCTCGAGCAGTCTGATTGGAGCGACTCAACTGGACCCACAAAGATTCCCTTTACATGATACACCTGTTTTGTTCTTGCACAAAGGAGCAGGAAACCAACATTTCTCCCATCACATGCGTTGGTGGCGACAAACTCCACAGTGTGCCACCGAAAACGATTGCTTGGATTGCCCCCTGACGCCAGACTTGCCAGTGGGCATCCTCCAGAGTATGCGTGCAGGCAAAACCATACACTTTATTTCAAACTCGCATGTGAATTTCTCAGAATACTAGACTACGCATTCGTGGAGCGTGTTCTCTGTCTGCAGGCCAGGACTCCCTTTACCCGATTCCCCACCCACGCTGTGCCGAGCAGTTAGCAGCCTGAAACAAATGCAGAAAGCTTGTGACATCTTTGTATTCCTGAAGCAAAATCATTGATCTAGTTACAGAATTTTGCGTCGCTGAGACTGTTGCGAGTCACACTTTCGACGACCAGACAAGGCGCCCGAGGTTCCAACTACTACCCCACCCAACCAGATCTCTCAACATGCCTAGAAGCGCAACGTACTGGCACGATGGGGCACTCCACGAATATTCTCATTTGATTGCATGCCCTCGGGATGCTCCCTTTTCCCTATGCGCTGATCCTCAAGGTATATGGTGTACCGCCCATCCTACACTATCCACCATCTACTCGCCTGGCACCTTCTGCACCGGCGTTCCCAATAACCCATCAAGCAGCACGACATGCTGCGGCCCGAGCTCGGCGAGGCTCTTCACTCCAAGAAGCCTCAGACCGGTCTGAATCTCCTCCTCCATGACTGTCGTGTCGCGCCGCGCCGCGCACCAAACCCCATCAACGCAATGCCCTCTCGTCCAGAAGCACCCGGAAAACAGACTTACTGCTAACGACCCTCTTCACCCCCGCCTCGCCATAGCAGCTCTGGGCGTACAAGAACGGCCTGCCGAGCCCGACGCCCTTCGCCCCCAGCGCGAGGGCTTTGAGGACGTCCGCGCCCCTTCGGACGCCTCCATCGACGTACACCTCGAACCGGCCCCCGTGCCCGTCCTGCCGGAGGAGCTCGGGATGCTTGCACCGGATCTCGAGGAGCGTTGCGAGCGGTGGCGGAGCACCATCGAGCTGCCTTCCGCCGTGGCTGTTCCGGCAGTCCAGAAGGTCAATTTCAAGGGGTAAATAGAGGGCAAAGTGGATAGGAACGAGGGAATGGTCAGGAGCGAGGAAAGAGCACGGGGGGAAGGGAGAAGGAAGGGGAGAAAGGGAGATTGGCATGGGGAAGGAGCGCGAATGACGCACTTGGACAGAATCACACCCGCGCAGCCGTGCGCTTTCGCAAGCGCCGCATCTTCGGCAGTGGCTGTCCAGCAATGTGCATACGATCTCTTGAGTGAGTTCTGAGATAGAGGGGGGAGGGGAGAGGAGGAGGGCACCGACACCCTTGAGCATGATCGGCACGCCGGGCGCGACGGACTTGAGCCACGAAATGTCCTCCCAGTTCAGGTCGGCGTCGTATGGGACGGACCACACCGCCGCGTCGCCCTGCGCGCCGAGTGCAGCTTTTGATCGGCGGTCCGCCTCGCGCTTGCCCCTGTACTCCCTCAGCGTGATCAGCTTTCATCGAATAGAGAGAGATGCGACACGAATGAAACGCACAAGACAGGCAGGTCGACAGTGAGGAGGATCGCCTTTGCTCCGCCACTGTCGTTGCGGGCGCGTCAGTCAAGGATTCCACTTTGATATATATAAAGAAACAACCCACGCGACAGCCTGCTTCACGACCTCCTCCGTCCGCTTATGGTCCCGATCCACATAAAGCTGGAACCACCTATCCGCTCCCCATCCCTTCCTCCGATCAATCATCCCTCCTCGTCTCGCTGAGACCCAAAGCACACGCACAGCGCAGCCTCCTTCCCGGACTCCTCCTTCACGCGATCCCGCTCGTCGAGGATCTCGTTGAGGCCAAGCGAGGCAGACGATGAGATGCCCTGCACGATGCCCGTTGCAGCCGCCCCGCGTGTGAGCGTCCGCTCGCCGAGCGGGTGGCCGGCGCCAGCCTGCAGGTAGTGCGAGAGCTGGTGTTCAGCAAGCCCAAGGAGGAGGGGAGCGGGAAGGAGCGCGGAGACGCACACGTGCCGCCGGGGCGATAAAGATCGGCAGAGGGGAGGGGTGGCCGAGGAAAGTCGTGCTGGGATCGACCTCCGCGACGCGCTTCAACACCCTTGGGCGGAACCGCACCAAGTCCCAGCTCTCCCTGTTCGCCTTGAACGCTGCCACCCACCCTCTCATCAGTCTCCCCTCTCCTCATGCACCCAACTCACCACTCACCCTTCCCATCATCCGCCCACGAGTAGTAAAACCCCCAAGCCGAGCTCTTCTCGCCCAGCACCTCCCGCGCGAGCCCCTCGAACTCGTCCAGGTTCACGACCGCCCCCAGGGGCGGGAGCGCCTCCCGCCGCGCCTGGACGGCCGCGAGCGCGTCTGCGTCGAGTGGGAGAGATTGCGCGAGGAGGTACGCGTCGGTTGGGTCGATGCGCCCCTTTAGGGCAGTGGGGGGCAGGTTGGAGGGGAGCGTGCCCGACGGGTGAATGGGCAGGAAGGCGCTGGTCGCGTCCCGCGCGGCGAGGGAGAGGATCGCTTGGGAACCGCCCGGCTGCGGGAGGGGCGTGGGAGTTAAGAGGACGCGGGACGCTGGAACGGAGGAAAGAGATGTACGTGGGTGGGGACTATGGACGTCACGCTGCGAGATGTTTCAAGTGTGAGTATCGCAATCTAGCCTGTTTAGCAGAAGCACAGTCACGCACTCCCAGACTTCATCATCCACCACGACCCAGACGCTCTCCGGCCCCGCATGCTGTGCGCTCCCTCTTCGCTCAGCTCCCACCCTCACTCACACCTGACTCCCATCCCACCCCGCTTTTTTACACACCTTGAGCACCTCCCTTGCGCTAATCAACTGCAGCTCGTCCTTCTCCTTCCGCACAGGCGCGGCATCCAGCTCGAGCGGCGTGTGCGAGAACGCGAGCGTCGCGGCGATCTGTCCCCCTCCCCGGCCCACGTTTCTCAGTCCCACTTTCGGCCTTTCTGTTCGGTATGGGAACAAATACGCACAGTGCCTCCAACAGCAGCAGCCCCCCAAAGAAACCTCCTCCCCAGCCGGGCCGTCGCGTCCCCTGCCCCTGCGCCGATCCCAAAAGCGCGCTGATGCAGCCGCGGAGACCGTGCACCTCGAGCGACAAACGAGCGGGTGGTTCGAGCGAGCATCATGAGTTGTGATATCGTTGAAATCAAGAGAAGGGGGTATCGGGATGAGGAGGATGGGATTGGGTCGGGTCGCACAAGGCACGCGAGGAAGATACCCCGAGCACGCTACTAGTAGCGGTTAGAGGCGGGCCGACGCCGGTGCCGGGGCGGGCGCCCGGAGGGACGGATCATGAGGCGAATCATGAGGGTTCAGGGGGGTTGATGGAGTGGAGGAGACGATAGAAGGCAAGGAAAGGAAGAGGTTGCGATTTTGTTTAGAGAGCTGCGACGAGAAACGAAGGGGGAGAAGGCAAAGAAGGGGAAGAGGGCGATAAGATTAAACTACAAGCGGAGATCATTTTTTGTTCCTGAATGCATACAAAAGCTCCCATCCTGTGCAGGCGCAGTACTGAAGGTATTCTTCACGCCGAACACACTGTAATTCTGTTCCCTCCATTTGCGTCCCCTACAAGTCTCCCCTCCCTTTCCCCTGCTCGCTCGTGCGCCCACTCACTGCCCGGCCTGCCTCGTCCCGCTCGAGCTGCGCCAGGCGGCTTTGATGCATGAATGCGACATGGACTATGATCGGCAGATGTGGGAGACTAAGAGATAAGGTATGCGAAGAGGTGGGATGCGGCGAGGTACAGTGCAAAGGAGGCGGTGCGAGGAGGGACGATGCGCGGAGAGAGAATGGGAGGGGGCGGAGAGAGTAGGTGAGAAGATGAGGTGCTTCGTGGAGGCGGCCGATAACGGAGCGGGGTAAAAAGAAGGGCGTGCTGGTTGTAAAGATGGACCGTGGCCTGGGGCGGACAGCACCGCAGATGGTGTGCATGCAGAGGGGCGCCCCACCGTCGATCCTGGAGTGAGATAAGTGATCTATGCATCTACCCTCCCCCCGCCTGGCCCTGCTCCAGCTTCTCCCTCTCTCTCTTCCTCTTCTGCATCCCCACGCACCCGTACCCACAAAGCGTCAGCCTTCCGCCTCTCGCCGCTCTCCTCTCTGCCCTCAAACGCACCTTGATCTTCCTCTCCATCTCCAAGAACGCGCGCATGCTCGGATCAAGCTCGCGCACGAGCCGGTCCGCCTCCTTCTCCGCGCGCGCCTCCGCGTCTTCAGGCGCGCCGGTGTCCTCCACCAGGTCCGCTGGCCACTCGCCCATCGGCACGCCTGCACGGGAGAGCGCGGCGCGGGTTTGGGGAAGCGAGGAGAGGTAGGATTGGAGAGAGGCGGCGTAGAGGTCGTATGTGCAGTGGACGCAGCCGGACATGCAGCATTCTGGCTTGCCCTCCCTGAACATTAGCGTGTCCTCCATTGGAGTGGCGGGGAGATGGGAGACGCACCGTCCGGTGCAGGCGGATCTGGTTTGATGGGTATCTCCACCCCTCCCAGGACAGTTGGTTTCCTCCTCTGACTCGCAATGAAGCCCTGCGCGGGCTCCCCGGCCGCCGTGCCCTCCCCCTTCCCCGTCTCAGCCGGCAGCCCCCCGCTCTCGCGCCCCTCGCGCGCCTCCTGCGCGCTCGGGATGCTTTGAAAGCTCGTGGCTGCTGGCTCCGTTGCAATTGTGGTATTGGAGGATGAGTGTTCTGACTGGTCTTGCGGGGGAGGGGGCCGGACGCCGTGCGAGTAGAGGAGGAGGAGGTCGCGCCCTGTGCGTGGGCGCGGGGGGCGAGTGTGGATGGTCCGGAGGAGGTGGGAGGTGGGTATGGGGAGCGGCAGGAAGGTGCGTTGGATCATGGTATTGACATTGAGAGGATTTGGATAGCGAGAGCAGGCGAGGGTGATGGTCTGAGGTTGAGGTTGAGGTTGAGGAGAGATGGAGAGTGGCGCAGGAGAGAAGACACGGACGGGAAACTCGTAAGCTCAGCTACGTCATAGCCGGACGAGCGTGGGAATCTGCTCTCACAGAGGCTTGCTTGAGATGCTGTGTTGCTTGCAACCGCAGTCAGCTTGGCTCTTATCCTTCGACCATCAACATCCCAGTCAACGCATCTGCCAGCATGGATCTACCCCCGTAGGTCCCCCCAGTTGCCCCTCCCAAACCTCCCGCTAAAAGTGACCAAACCGCAGAGACTACGCCCTCGTCGCAGCCTACTATGCTCCCGCCCCAGGCGGCTTCGTGAACTCCACGTCTGCCGCGGGCGGGCCCACGGGCGATGCGTGGGTGGACGACCGTTCCGCACACGCAAAAGAAGCGTTCATGTCCGTCTCATTCCCCCCCCCCCCC
>JTLS01000772.1:0-13908 GCA_000826855.1 Basidioascus undulatus
TGATCCTGACGTCACTTCGCACCTGCCGAGGGCCAGCTAATCATTTACATCCGCCCCGCTCGCAGTGCAAAGTATTGAACACTTCACCTCCTCGGCTCTCCTCCTGAACATGGGACGGCCTGCATCGCGCCTCTCAGGATCAAGCAACACAACACGGAACCTCGAGTCGGGCGCATGCGATACCCGCGGCGCTGCGATCTTGGCTGACCTGCGAGGAAAGACCGCACTTTAAAGACGGCCAATCTCTGCCTCCGCACGGAGTGGAGCTCCCCTCAGGCCGGTTCGTGAGTGGCTGTGCGAGCTGGGTGAGATGGTGAGCGAGCACAAGGGAGCAAGCGCCGAATGTTCCAGAAAGACACTCTACCAGAATGGGCAAGTAGCAGGGCCGCTCGAGATACGTGTCCGGTTTGGGTGACTTGAACGGCACGCCCACCCGCTGGGACGCAGCCTGTTTTTGCTTTGCAAGTGTAATTTACTGTAGAGGTGTACTGTGACTGTACTATAGGCTCTGTGTCACACTCAGACGAGCAAACACTCAATGGTGCGCGCTGTCCGCGCAGCTGTGGAAAGATCGAGGAGCTCCACCGATGGTCGCAGGCTGCAGCCAGTCGAAGGCCAGAACCACGCGGCACCCCCCGGGGGCACCTGCAGCGGGCCTTGGTCGACTTCCACCGCTGCAAGGACTCTCCGCGGAAACAGGATGGAGGTCAACTTTCGTTGCTCGACCGCATAGCAAGCGCAAGCAAGTATTCATTGAGACAGCGCCGCCTTTGTGACCTCCAGATTCCAGAGGCGCAAATTCAAGAAAGGCGTACCAGTGTCTATAAGGAAGGGACTGCGTGATCACGTAGGAGAACCGGGATATTCATGAAAAGAGGCTCTGCTGCTCGGACGAAGCGTGTCGAGAGGCTCTCAGGTCATCCCTGGCCGCCATTCCAATTGGGCTTCAACTGGATGCGGAATTATGTACTCAGAGGACAGGTACCCCTGTATCTCATCCATACGCACATTCTAGAGAGCGAGCCCAAGTGTGCAGTAAGCAACTTGAAACTGGTGGCCCCAGCCCGAGGGAGAACTCACACTGCAGTGTGCCTAGTGCTGAAGTACGCTGCACCATGCTCTACTCCGCAGCAGACCTGGATCGCGCAATGAATTGCGTCTTTCTCAAAGAAGGGCTCATACGGATCCGGAGTGTGTTCGATGGTGGGGAGAGGGAGCATGAAAACTGGCTGGCGATAAACTGAAGGCTGCAGTGGAACGAGGCTGTCCCTAACAGGAATCTCCTTACTTTTATCGATGTTCAGCAGATTATAAAAATATCGATAGACTTGTCGTCATTATTAGAAGGGAATCCGTGCGCCTACAGGGCCTTGTGGGTTAGATCAGGCTGATGGCTCGCCGTCGCGAGGGCCCGCTCGCAAGTCGCTCCGAGTCTTGAGCCTCAATCGTTTGTCTGCTGCCCCTATGTCTAGTCTTGGACTTTCGCCATGCAATTCCAATAGCAAAAGCAGCGATCTGTCTGGGGTTAAAGAACCCGCCCGAATCCAGCGCGGCCGGCCTGCACACGTAGCGCCAGCCTGCCACTTCACAAGCGCCTGGTCAGGACAAGCTCTGATTCCTCAAAAAAATTACCAACTATTCAGGTATTCCCTCCTATCCTGCACCGCAGTGCATTTCTGTACAGGACTGAATTCAGTAACATAGCGTTCGGCAGGGTGAGATCTGAGATGGCAAAGGTAGACCTGAGCTGCCGAACGCTGTCAAGTCACACATATAGAGCAGTTGAAATTTTGTGCAAGTAGTTACCTCCACAAGAATTCAGCTTCCATCGGGTACCCGCTTAACCAAGCGCATTTTTCGCTCCACTCCCATCAGTCGATCCCGAGCTCCTGGACTGTCCCCTCCTGGTGCGAGCATCGAAGTGGATTGCTGTAGTAGGACGAATTCTCTATCAGTGCCGGGAAATATTTGTTGAATAGGAAAAGGGAAAAGGCGAAAGGTGCATGCCACAGTGCGGTATGAAGTCGAGGCAATATGGCGTCTCCCCTCTGCTCTTTTCCGTTGACTGCGGATTGAACGGTCGTCGCTAATGGCAAGATTGAGAGGCTCGACTTGGTTGATGATTTTCTGAAGGTCTTGAATTAATGTCCTATAGTCAAAGCCCAGTTCACACCAGGGACATGCCTTATCCGAAGTGTACGCGCGAGGCCGGATTTCCGATGAAGCGGCGCAGGCACCACAAGGCACCGGCTTCTCGACGATGAGCCTCAGAACAAGAGGAAGCTTTGGAGCGGGGACTATGAGTGAGACTGATGCTGCTGCGATGAATGTTTGACATTTGTAACTGAAAGTCATTGAGCAAGTACTGGCGGTAGCTTGGAGGCGACGGCGCAAACGGATTGTCGTGCACCCCGGCGGGCTACAATGCACCAAGACGAGCTTCTGCTCACGCTACCTGCCTGCTGCGTAGTGTGTCCTCGTCTTGATACTGTATGTACTAAGAAAAATTGGGGAAAAACAGCGGTTGAAACTTTGCACCTTGAGCATTGTGCTGTAGTTGAAACGGCCTCTGCTGTCAACAGTGACCCCTCAAACTATTTATGAAAGTTGATGCTGTCCGTTCGCCTTGTACCTTGCCCTCTTGCCGCGAGTCAGATCCACGCGACCTCGCCTCCTTCGTCTCAAGCGCGGCAAAAATATGGCACTGCCAGGTTGGAGCACGTACTGCACTGTGAGCCCGTTCATATGGCTTTCCAACACTGCGGCCCGGACCTCTGTGAACGCTGACTGGCTTCAAACCCGCTCTGGACGCCTTGAAGCTCTCTGGCAGTCAGGAAGAAGCCTGCAAATTTAGCGAGTCCTCTGCAAGCACATCACGCGCCCCCACTCGCTATGTTGACAATATGAATCCAGGTATACCGCATCTTCACGCAGGACCTCTAGGTGGACGCCGACGGAGACGACCAAGCGGCGCCTTGGCCGCACCAGGCCATGCTGAAAGCGCTTTGCGCCTCTCGAAAGGAGGAATCGCGGGCTGCGATGGACCTTGTGCTCGTTGATCGGCGAGGACGGTGGAAACCTGCTGGACTTCTGCAAAGACCCGGGTGAGACCCTGCACGCGCTTCACACCCCTTTCCCCTGGAACTGAAATTGCTTTGAACGTCGGAGCTGTGTAGAAGTTCTCGACACTGTAGACCGCGCAACAATCCGTGCCGTGTACGATATCGAGCGCAACCCGGGAGCGCACATCTACGGCGGCTACTGCTCCCGCGTCGAGCCCCATAGCTACGCAGTCGGACCGAGGGCGCGCTCATCGCCCAGCTCACATCGTACCGCATCCTGCTCGGCGCGGCGCCGCGCGTCACCCCGCGCGTGCTAACCCTCACGGGTCCGCACACATCGACGTCCGACTGATCCGGCACACGTAGGAGCAGTTTGTCTGCCCACCCGGCGTGACGGACGTCGAGGGCGGCGGGGCACCAGGGGAGATAAATCGATTGTGGAGGGACCTTTTGTTGAAGAGCCACGAGGGTGCGACGAAAGAGGAGATTTGGGAGGAGGCGTGGATGGGGAAGGGGAATCTGTGGGTATTCAGGCGACCTGACCGGCACGTTCACCACTGCACCTCTTCAGATCGATCATTCTGAACCGCTTCTCGGACCGCACAGCTTCCCAGTCGCCTCAGCCTTCGCCTCGCCTCTTACCCTCTCGACCCTTCCCGTACGGGCGAATAACATCTCTAATTGCCCCACACTCTCCAAGCTCCCTCCGGAGATGGTCGTCCTGATCGCTTCCCACCTTCCCCTTTCGTCGATCCTCTCCCTCCTCTGCACCAGCACCTATCTCCGCGCTGCCCTCCTCCCGTCCCTCCCACTCCTCGCAGAAGCAAGCATCGACTCCTTCGAGCCGTGGCTGCTCCCGCACGCGGTCGAGGGGAAGTACGGCCGGGGGGAGGTCGAGTGGTGGGAGGAACAGGTGAAGATCGACGCGCGGGCTGGGAATAGAGAGGAGTTCCCGTGGCTGGCGTATGCGAGGGCGTGCAGCAGGAGCCCGTCGATGCGCAATTGGGAGAGGATCTGGGGGATCGCGAAGCAGATTAAGCGGGAGGCGGAGGAAAAGGGTTCATGAGCGATGCCATGGATTTGATGGATGCCGGCAGTTTTGTGCGTGCTTGCGCTTGTTAACACTCATGCGGCCTGTACATGTAAACGCCGCAAGAAAGACCTCGACATCCCTCAACTTCCTTCCGCCATGTCATCGAACGGGTCGTCTTGCAAAGCATCCATGTTCTGAGCAGCTCGCAGTCTACGTCTCTAAAGAAATGCAGAAACAGTACGTAATGGCATGCGCAGTAGCCCACAACTAACAACACCTCTCTATCTCCCCACGTGGAACCCCCCGGGCCCTCCCCCTCCCTCACAGCGCCGCCTCTCACTGCTGCCCCTTCCGCTTTTTCTTGTCCTTCTTGGACTCGCCGTCCGCGCGACGGGCCGCCTTCCCCTGCGCCTTCTCGATCGCGTGGATGAGCGCGCGCTTGGTCGAGCCGTCGGGAAACGTCTTGGGGTCGAAGTACTGCGGTGCGAGGTCGAGCAGCCTGTGATACGAAAGGGAACTGTGAGCGCTCGCTCTCACAGTTTTCGATTTAAGACCTTCTGACTCACCATTCCGGCTTGACCGCCGTCACGGTGCGCAAGAAGTTCTGGAAGGTAGCCGATGGGTCAGTCGGGCTTGGAAAGGCGAATGCGATGCGAAAGCGAGCGTACCCGCGTCGTCAACGCAAACTCGTTGTAGATGACCCATTCCGGGTGGGAGTCGAGACCAGTCGAAGGATGCAGCCCGACCGGCTACCGTACCGCAACACGAGGTCAGACACAGTGCCATAACGCGCATCGAGCTCTCGGGAGAAGACATACCTGGTTGTCCTTGATTGTCACATACTGGCCGCCCTTCTCGCCCTCACGGTGCGCGGTTTGCATGAACTGCAGGAAGCGCGCACATCAGTAGCTGCTTCGGCCAGTAGGGAACATTTCTGCGGCCACTCACGAAACCTGCGACAAGCGCCTGGCGGATGTTGGTGAAGTACTTGCGGTCGTCGAAAGCGGTGGAGACGAGGTCAAGGTCGAAGCGCTATATGACAGGGGCGACGATGTTAGGAAGCGTAATCGCGTTCGGGGCGGGAAGAGCTTTGATAGCGTACCTCCATCGTCCGCTTGAGCTGCGTTCGCACGTTGTCGGCCTGCTGCAGAGCGCGGGCAGACAGGTAGTTGTTCCACGCCCACTTGTTGTCGTTAACGTCTAGTCGCGTGCAATCGGCATGTCAACAAACGTTCAATGGTTGCACGGGTCTACGGAGACTTACTGCTCTTGTAAGCGTGGACTGCATTTACGCGACACGACGCAAGTCAGCAACTGCAACGGCGGGAGAGGCAGCGACAGAAAGTACGCACAGACATTAAGCAACGTCAAGTGGTCGCCGTCGGGGTGGTTGAACTGCGCCTTGGCCTCGTCGGCCTCCTTCCGCTGGTTCGGCGGGCGGAGGAAGACGTTCGGAACTGCACGGACGATCCCCGTCAGCATTGCTCGTTCTTCAGGCAAGCAGACAACGCGCAACGTACCAGAGAGCATCGCCGCCAGAGAGAGAATCTCGTTCGAACACGTAAACTCCGGGCTGACGATGAGCATCTTGGCGAGTTCTGCAGCAGAAAAGAAGTCAGCAAGCGGCTTTGCTTTGATAGATGAGCGAGATTAAACGGCGTACGAGGGTCGAGCGGGAACTCAGCCATGATCTCGCCGAGGGGAGTCAGGTTGCCGTCGTCGTCAAAAGCAGAGAGGTAGTTCAGCAGCTCTGTGGGGTGGTGCCGGGACGGTGAGCGACATTCTTCGAGCTGAACAGTACTGTCTGTGGACATACCGAGAGCACGCATAACCGTCTCGGGCGCTGGCGGGTCCATGTAGTCGCTAGGAATTGCACGCTTCGTCAGCGCACGCGGCAAATGAAAAGAAGATATCGCGGGACGACATACAAGTGGACAAGATCGTCGATGCCGAGCTTCTTCAGCTCGAGCACGGTATTAGCGAGGTTGCACTGCAAAGACGGGCTTCATCAGTACCATGTATCGCAGTCCTCTTCAAACGCAGAAGAAACGCACCCTCAGGATCTCCGGGTAGGTCTGCTCGACGAGCTCCGAGACGTAGTCTTTCTCCGTGTACAGGCGGAAGCACTTTCCGGGGCGCGTGCGTCCCGCACGGCCGGCGCGCTGCTGCGCGGACGCCTTGGAGATGGGGCTGACGAGGAGCGACTCGACGCGGATGCGCGGGTTGTAGACTTTTTGCTTCGAGAAGCCCGGGTCGACGACGTAGACGATGCCGTCGATGGTGAGCGAGGTCTCGGCGATGTTGGTGGAGACGCTGTCATCAAGCAGAGCTTCATCAGCGAACTGTTGCAGGGGGATGCGGAAGTGAACCTGGCGACTTACACGACCTTCCGGCCTGGTGCGCCGCCAGGGTTGCGGGGCGGCGGGGGGTCGGCAAAGATGCGCTGCTGCTGCTGCGGGGGGAGACTGGAGTAGAGCGGGACGGCCATGAGCGGGCCGATGGCGCCTGCGCTCGCGCGCTCGAGCTCGTCCGCCTCGAGCGAGATCTTCCTGCACGCGTCCTCGATCTCCTCCTCGCCCGTGAGGAAGACAAGGACGTCGCCGGGGTCCTCGGCCTGGTGGATCATGAGCACCGTCCGGATCGCGGCTTCGAGGTAGTCCGGCTCGGGCTCCTCCGTGTAGAACGTTTCGACGGGGAACGTCCGGCCCGGCACCTTGAGCAGCGGTGCGTTGTCGAAGTACGTCTGGAACTTGACTGCATCGAGCGTGGCGGACATGACGACGAGCTTAAGGTCCGTGCGGCGCTTGACGATCTGTGAGGGCGCGGTGTCACTAATCCAGTGCGCAACAGATCAATGGCGACGAAAGGAAAGCGCACCTCCTTCAGCAGACCCATGAGGATATCTGTTGCGAGCGTTCGCTCGTGCGCCTCGTCGAGGATAATGGTGCTGTAGCGAGACAGCATGTTGTCGTTCATCGCCTGTCACCAGCCCTATCAGCCGCTGTAGAGAAAAGAACCAGCAGGACCACCACGCACCTCACGCAAAAGCATACCGTCGGTCATGTACTTGAGGAAGGTCTTGCCAGGCGTGGTCAAGTCCTCAAAACGAATGCTGTAACCGACCTCCTGTCCAAGTTGGACTGTACATTCCAATCATCAGCATCTGCATAAAGAGCCAGGGCGAGCGACGCACCGTCCATCTCCTCCGCAACGCGCTTCGCAACCGACATGGCCGCCACTCGACGGGGCTGCGTGCAGGCGATGAGCTTGCCCTTGGTGTGGGCAAAGTCGGAATAGGCGACGAACTGCGGGATCCTGTGTGCCCGGGCGCCTTAGCCCTCGGCGCTCAAGCTGCTCCTTCGATCACACGCAACGCACTGGGTCGTCTTGCCGGATCCCGTCTCGCCGATCATGACCATCGTCATATTGTTGTTGAACTGCAAGAGGCCCCCCTGCGATCAGCCTCATGCTACACCAGCTGCCACGCCCCGAGAAACACGCACAATCTCATAGAACTCGTCCATCTGCTTCCAAACCGGCAGCTTCTTCCTCCCCTCCAGGATCTTCTTGTACGACGGGCTGAACGGTGTCAGAGTGAACGGGTTCTGGTCGCCCCCCTGCAATTCATGACCCTCCCCTCATCAACAGCGCGTCCAGGGTGCCTGCCAAATGGACGAAATGGAAGGCGCACCATGACCCGGTCAACCTGCTGCGCCTTGACCTTCCGCGGCACCATGCCCTCCAGCGGGTTCCCGCCCTTTCCCCCCGTCGTACGCTGGTTCGGCTCAAGGTGCGCGAGGTAGGGGTTCTCGACTGCGGCTGAGGCGCCGTTCGCGTACGACGCGCGCGGGGAGCTGCCAGCGGCGGGCGCATCGACCCGGATGCGTTTTGAGGGGTGCGACATGGGAAATTTGATGGAGAATTAAGGGAGGTAGGTTTCTATCGGGAAAGGGGAGAGGCGAGTATGGCCAAAGAGTGAGCGAGAGAGGGTGGCGGCAATGGCCAACATTTTGATACGTGCAGTGCCTTGAGAGGCCCGGCAGTCCCTGTGCTGAGTCTCGTACGGTTTACCAAATTGCCAATTAATATCCTTCGCACACAGCACACACAGATCTGGCAGGCATTTTGTATACATTTTTTTGTTTGTCTTATATCAAGAGTATACGTTGGACGGGGCCACGGGGCTCTCTGGGTAGCTTCAGGGAGCTTCGGTAATGACAGGGTGGGGCCCGCTCACTTAATTCACTCCGCTCCGTCGCTTACTTGCTGCAATCAGCAGGCTCCCCATGACCACCCAGACATTCTGAAGAAAACTATCCCAGCTGGAAGGACGGCTTTCACTGGGCTGGCCGGTGAGCTGCTTGTCTCATGCAGGTTTGCAGTCTATGGGGTTCCTCACAAGGTTGGACCATCCATCTCAGACCTTGGCTTCTTTCTGAAAGGTTCCACCGAATCTTACATTTTTGCCTTACATGGAAACCCGAGACAGAATGTTAGTACTCATCTCATGATGGACAAACCTGTTTACCGGGTTGAGGATGGAGTGTGGCCGCCAACCTTCCCCGAAGGTCCCTAAAGCGCTCTTTCGCTCGTCCTATCCTCCTATGAGTCGCCACAACAGGGACGTATGGGTTATGAGTATGATATAACTTCCGGTCCATTACCAGTTTCAGGCGAAATTGCAAGAGAGCGATGGAATCACTAACCCATGCCCTGTGAGCCGACCATTTTTTCCCGGCAGATGCATACTCTTGATCATCTTCTTCACTGTTCTACCCCATACTGCCTGGAGTTCCTGAAAAGGGCCACTCCCGAAATTCTGAACATACTTGGTCATCATGAGCGGACGAGCATCATAGCGGGCCCTGGACAAGAAAGACAGCATTGCATCGGGCATGCGCCGCCTGTTTTTGCTTCGCACTCCAACACTTGTGGTGTTAAAGGCCTTTTGACCAAGAATCAAATGCTAGAAGCCATTCCCATTTAGAGGAATTTCGCTCGCCTTTCCTGTCCTCCTCTCCTTGCTTTGAAAGGACAGGATTTCCCCTTGCACATTGCCAATCTCAACGGCCATTGCCCACTCTTCGGTGCTCGACTTCGAAAAATTCGAGCCTATTATGGCACTGTGAATGCACAACCTGAACAGTCCACCGAACATTCTGGTTGAAAGTCGCTTCGGTGTCGCGGTTCGGGTCGCTGTTTGGGGTCGAAGCAGGCGCAGAGGACTGGACAACTGCACACGTGTCTTCGGTCTAGTGTCGATGCCCGAGAACGGAACTCAGAAATACTTTCCTAGTTACATCTCTACCTAATTGAATATATTTAAACTTGCCGTTTGAAATGAAGTCTTGATGGTAAAGCTGACGATTTGCAGAATGTTCAGTCACTGCGAAGTCACTGCCAGTCACGCGTGTCTACTAGGTTGGCACGGGCTTCCGGAACCTCCACACCGCGTCTCGTTCAGGTATTTTTGGGCTGCTCGCAGTCTCACCAACTTGGGCCTTTACGCTCTTCAGCGGTGGGGATGTGTGGCATCAGCATCAGAGATGCATGAAGTGTTTTTGAAAAGATGGGGTGCAAAAAGAGCAAATCCGAAAGCTAGGCACCAAAAAAGGAGTCCGCCTTCACCGGCGGCGGACTGGTTGCCCACCAAACCCAACGGTCGCCACGCGCCGTCTGTCTCGGAGCTGGCGCTGAGGACTCCGTCCCCGAGGTCGGCCAGGTGATTCGAAGACTCGAACTCCCTTCCTTTGTATCGACGCTATTCAAAAATCATACCCACCACTCAATCAGTGGGCTATACACTGCCCGGATACCTACATAGTGTCAGTGTTTAACCTTCAAAGGAGACAGTTCCTGGCTCGGGTGTGGTGCGGTGAACTCGGTTCGGTGCTCGGTGAACTCGGTGGTCGGGCCCGCGAGCCAGGGCCGAGCGAGTCCAGGTCAGATCGAGGTTTGTCAGATCTTACACGCCTCTTGACCAGGGCCATAAGCGACTTGCCTGACGCAAGTTGTTCATTTCCCCATATCCTCCCTCACCCCTTCTACTATCCCCCGATCAAATGTCACTGGCACCCTCGACACGACGCGCGAGCAGTGCGACCCAACACAGCGACTCGGCGGAGCAGGCGATAGCGAAGCAGCCCGCTGAGATCGTGCCCCCTGAGCACGAGAAGCCCCAGGCGGACGAGGAAATGGGCGGCGTGGGCCCGAGGAAGATGCTGAGGGAGTTTGGTCATGGCTGTGAGTACTTGTGATCCTGAGATGTGGTGGGTGCAGGGTTGAACGAGCAAGGTTTACCCTGCAGTCTTCGACCCTGAGCTGGCGCCTCTGCGAAAGATCTACTTCAAGATCTTGGGCGGGACGGTCTTGTGGGTTCTTCTTCCTGCTTTCGAGCGTGGGTTTGGGGCTGAACAAATATTTCTGCAGTATCACGATCATTGTCATCTGGGCGTGTTTACCCGTTTATTGGGCATCTCTCAACTGGCAGCCGTCGTCCGCCCACCAAATGAACGCGCTTATCGTCAACCGTGACCAAGATACCCTCGGTACGTTGGTTACTTCAGCTCAGCGCAAGAGTGCTCTCTAGCTAACGAAATGCTGGATGTGTAGGCAACACCCTCGAGCAGACCCTTCTCGCCTCGCGTAACAACAACCCTCATCTCGGCTGGAACTCGCGGGAGCCGTCCACTCTGAGCAACGACGAGATCGAGCACCTCCTCGTGCACGACGAGGCCGCCTGGGTAGTCGTCGTCGGTGCGTGTTCTCGCTCTCTTCCCCTGCGTTCCGATGTTGACGTAACGTCTTCCTCACACACAGCCGAGGAGGCCGCCACCGCCCGTCTGCGCTCCGCCCGCGAGAATGGCGACGCGTCCTGGGACCCGTCTTCCGGCGTGACGATCTACTACAGCCAAGCGCGGAACGAGCTCGCGACCGGCAACTATGTCCTCCCGCAATCGACCGGACCTACCAATGCAGCGCTGGCGCAGGTCGCAGCGCAGCTCTCGCAGGAGTACTTCTCTGCGCATAGCGGCAACGCGACGGCCATGGAGCTTCTGTCTCGCGCGCCGAGGACCGTGGCCCAGCCGTTCGTGGTCAGGATGGTCAACTTCCGTGTGTCGCTATCCCAATCACTTCACTCCAACCCCATAGCTGACTCCTCTCTGCGTCTGTCAGGCCCATACAACCAAGCCGTCGCTCAAGCGGTCACGCTTGTCGGCCTGATCTACTTGCTTGTGCGTTCCATTCCCCCAACCCATCACGATTCCATACAATGATGTACTGATCAACTTCCATTTCCAGATCCTCGCCTTCATCCAAACCATGGCGCACACCGGCGCGCGCGCGATGATCGGGCCCAAGCTCCGCCTGCGCTCGTACATTGTCATGCGGATCGTCGTGCCCCTGATCATGTACATTCCGCTGTCGCTCATCTTCGCGGTACGTCGATGGCTCCCCACAAGACCTACCTATCCGACACGAAGCTGACGCTGCAGTTATTTTGGGCGCATGTAGATGATCTCCCTGCCGTTCCACGTCAAGTTCGACGCGCACTTTGACTCGTACGCGGCAGGGTTCTTCTGCTGCTGGGCGTTGTTCTACGTGTGTACCTCTTCTCTCCTCGGAAGTGTTTAGGGAAGCGTCAACTGACATACAAGGACTGCAGGTTGGCATGGCTGCTCTCGGCTTGGCTGTACGTTCCCTACACTTTGTCCCGCCACTCCTGTGTGCATTTGCTGACTCTGCTACATGCACAGACCGAAGCGATGGTCACCATCCTGACTGTCCGGTTCATGGCCTTCGGACTCATCGCCTTGATTATCGCCAACGTAACTCGCGCTCACTTTCTCACCCTTCCTTCCACACACTGACTCAGCTTCTCACCCATATCAGGTCTCCGTCGCCTCCGTTCCCACCGACCTCCAAGTATGGTTCTTCAAGTATGCGCCCGCGATGGTCTTCTACCAAGTCGGTCGGGGCGTGCGGACCATCATCTTCGGTAGGCCCCTCTTCCCGCTGCTCCTTGGGCGTAGACCGATTCTAACATACTAGCTGCGCCGTAGACGTCAAGAACGAGCTCGGCGAGAGCTTCGGCGTCTGCATCGCTGTATGTTCTCTTTCCCATTTGCTCGCGAGAAGTAGCAGGCAAGCTGATTGGCATTCCGGGTGGATCTCCGCAGTGGATCGCGTTCTCCTGTGCCATCTCCATCCCCCTCTTCACATGGTTCGTGCGTCGGCAGGAAATCAGGGAGCACGAGAAGTCCCAGCAGCAGCAGCAGCAGCAGCAGCAGCAGCAGCAATAGAACGCTTCTGGGACCCCGTATAACAGAACCCTTTAGATGTAATCATATTTACGGACCTCGTCGCGTACACTTTTTTTTTTCGGCAACGTCGCATTGGGTTACCCCATAATTCACAAGTGTATTATCTATGCTAAATGTACCGCATTGGATGCAATAGACTTCGCATCAAAGGCTGGGTGGTGAATGCCCGACCTGCGAGACCGTCGACTACGACTGTTCCAAAATCTGCGCAGAATCGCTCCCATTCGAACCTGTCAGTCCCTCTGCGTTGATTACGCGTTCTTGATGCTTCAAGGTCAACTACTCAAACGTTATGCACCTACCTTGATACGGCCGCTCTCCATAGCGACACTGCGAGCGACCTCCTGCTACTCCTCCCGGTCACGACTTATCTCACTCTCCTCTTCGCGGAGAACGGCCTGATAAAGTCCTTGATCAACCATCCCGAACCGGGACAAGGACTTTGGATCATCCTCAGCTTGATTATCGAAGCGTTTGTCTGTTCTCGACCGGTATTGGAGTTTGGTAAGTCCGCACCATCTATTAACGGACGCTCCCGTGCTGACTGGCGTGCGCGGAACAGCCTCCTCGTCGCAGGCTTGCGAGCGCTTTCGGAGTAGGTGGTATTTTGTTGCATTCTGATGTTCTACGGAGTGAATCTCCATAAATAGTATTTGTTGACTATATGTACTTTTTGTTACAGAACGGACGACGAGTCTGACATGGCTAAGCAAGAGGCCGACCTCGAGTTGGGCTTGCTTTGATCGTCTTGCGCACACCGAGATTTCCGCCTAGACCCGTAATCGAATTTTATGAGATGCTTGAATACACCCATGTTCTTTTTAATCTGAAATGTATACGACGTGACGGAATGTTCTGCATAAACACCCTCCTGCACTTCTTGTTTAGCTGGTGGTGCGATGATGGTCAACCGGGCATCGTTTCCAACGGCATCACTCGCCAGCTTACATTTACTGGATTTAAGCGTTAAGTCTCCAGAGAACACAATATCTTGGAGCCTTGAGTCCTCCCTCAATGTTTCAAAGACACACTCGGAGCGGCAGACAGTGGAAAAGGCAGACGTGACGCCGAGGACGGGCTGCAGGACAGGCAGTAGGTCGAGCACGCCATGCTCAGCGCTCTACCCGATTTTCTGACTTCATGCTTGGTATTACAGGTCTATGAACCTAAAAAGGCCAATATCGCATGCGCTGACCGCGGCTAAGGCATGGAGGTGTCTTGCTGGTGGATGTACCGATACTGCAGGTCTGTTATCAGCCTTGAAAAGAGACCTAACTGCAGGCAAAGACCCCAGCATGATTCTTTCCAATTTGTGTGTCGCTTGCGGCTATCTACTCCAGCATTGATCACGTAGGTCCGACTCCGTTTGCACTTTATTTAGGTGTCTCGACATAAATACGAGAGGCCGAAAATATTATAAGTCGCTGTAGTATAGTGGTTAGTACATCACGTTGTGGTTGCTTTGATCCGTGAAGACGGCAGTTCGATT
>JTLS01000773.1:0-13892 GCA_000826855.1 Basidioascus undulatus
CGCCGCTCTTCCGATCTAGAGGGAGTAGAGGGCGGGGGGCGGGAGGGGAGGCGCGGGGAAGAGGAGGAAGTAGGGATGAGAAGGGGGAGTCCTGCTTCGGTTCTCGCTTTGGGGTTCATGTCATGTCTTTTAACTCGTGCTTGTGCCTGCGGTTGGCATCGCTGTGGGACCCGTGAATGCAAAATGTGGCGGCCAATTTGGGTAAGGAAGGCTGTCCACAGGAACGCGGTTTCGAGTGAAATCCGCCTTGCCAGACCAGACGAAGTAGGCGGCTCGCACGCTCGGCTAGCGCGGAGCCGGCAGCACAAGTGCTGTACATATGAAGCTGGTCATTCTAGTTCAATTTTCCCATCTATTTCTCTAAATACGTTTTACGCGTGCGTACATTGCGGGCCAAACCGACCGTCGCAGAAAGGCGAAAGGCGAAAGGAAGGCGAAGTCGCAGTTTCGTGGGAAACCTTGCCTCGCTTAGGTAAGCCCGCCCCTCGCTCAAGAAAAGTCTCTTGCCGTCTTCTCTCCTCCGTCTCGCTGTGGCTCGCTCTCCTCTCCTCGCTCTCCTCCCCGCCTCCCCCCTCCAGACCCCCCTTCCCACCACCTCCTCCACTGCCACCGACGCCTGCCATGTCGACTCTCGCGGACCAGCAAGCCACGCAAGACCTGACGATCAAGCCGTCCGCGTCCGCGCCCACGCTCGACACGTCCCAGTGGCCACTCCTGCTCAAGAACTACGACAAGTTGCTCGTGCGCTCGAGCCACTACACGCCGATCCCCCATGGCATTAGCCCGCTGAAGAGGGATCTGAAGAGCTATATAAAGTGAGTGGCGCTGCCCAGCCTTACTCGAGTCTTTTGGGGGGCAGTTGGGAAGATGGGAGAGAGGGACAGGGGGAGACAGCGATGGAAGGATGAAAAGCGCTTCATAAACAAATCAACTAGAAGGCTGTTTATGAGTTCCTTTGGGAACGACGACCTTAATCACGCTTCTGATCATCGCACCTTGTCATCGCACCTTCCTTCGAACGCATGCTGACTTTCGCCCCCTCCCCCTCTTGCGTCTTGCCGCGTCTGAAGGTGAGTTTTCTTCCTGTTTGTGGTTTGAAGAGAGTTGGTGGCACGGTGTGGTATGGTGGGAGACGAATTGGAGGACGATAACCTTGCTTAAAAACAAATCAACTAGAAGGCTGTTTATGAGCCCTCGGGCACTGAACATACCTCTTAATCTGACTCAATCTCTCCCACCCACACTCCTCTCACCCGCTGTCGAAGCGTCCGCTAACTGTCCTACCTGGGCTGGTGTGTATTGGTGATGGCACAGATCGGGCGTGATCAACCTCGACAAGCCCTCGAACCCGTCCTCGCACGAGGTCGTCGCGTGGATCCGGCGCATGCTCCGCGTCGAGAAGACCGGCCACTCGGGGACGCTCGACCCGAAGGTTACGGGGTGCTTGATCGTCTGCATCGACCGCGCGACGAGGCTGGTGAAGAGCCAGCAGGGGGCTGGTGCGTTTTCCTTTCTCCTCCCTCTTCCCCCTCATTCCCGCCTTGTCCGTTCCTCCGGATCTGAGAAAATGCAAGGGATGCTCACGTTCATCCGCCCGCAGGTAAGGAGTACGTTGCTGTCCTGCGCCTTCACTCGAAGCTGGACCAGCCCGCCGCTCTCCCCCGGGCGCTGGAGACCCTCACCGGCGCCCTGTTCCAGCGCCCGCCGCTGATCTCCGCCGTGAAGCGCCAGCTCCGCATCCGGACGGTGCACGAGAGCAAGCTGATCGAGTTCGACAACGAGCGCGGGCTTGCAGTCTTCTGGGTCTCGTGCGAGGCGGGCACGTACATCCGCACGCTCTGCGTCCACCTCGGCCTCCTCCTCGGCGTCGGCGGCCACATGCAGGAGCTCCGCCGTGTCAGGAGCGGGGCGATGAGCGAGAATGATGATATTGTGACGATGCATGATGTGCTGGATGCGCAGTGGCTTTATGACCAGACGAGGGACGGTGCGTTGCTCTTTCGTCTTCTGTCCTTCCCCTCCTTGCCTTTTCGATCCCGCCTTTTGTCGGAGACTGACTTGAGTTCCTTGGATCGCCCGCTCAGAGTCGTACCTCCGCCGCGTCATCCGCCCGCTCGAGTCCCTGCTCGTCGGCTACAAGCGCATCGTCGTCAAGGACTCGGCCGTCAACGCCATCTGCTACGGCGCGAAGCTCATGATCCCCGGTCTCCTCCGCTACGGTTCGTCCTCCATCCCTTCTTCCCTCCTCCCCACCTCCTTGCCACCCCTTCCCTTCCCCTTCCCTCTCTTTTCTTCTGACTTTCGTTTGATGCACACAGAGGCCGACATCGAGGTGAACGAGGAGGTCGTGCTGATGACGACCAAGGGCGAGGCGGTCGCGATCGGTGGGTCACACTCCCTCTGTCCTCGCCTTGAAGATGACGGTGGCTGATGCGGGGAGGGGGGTACTTTGTGTGGTGGTCCAGGTATCGCCCAGATGTCGACCGCCGACCTCTCGTCCTGCGACCACGGCGTCGTCGCCAAGGTCAAGCGCTGCATCATGGAGCGCGACACATACCCGCGCCGGTGGGGTCTGGGGCCGAAGGGTGCGTCGTCGTCGTCCTCGCTCTTCCCTCCCCCTCTCCGCATCTCTTCCCTCTCTATAACTCAAGCTGACGAGATGATGTACGCCCGTCCGCAGCCCAAGAAAAGAAGAAGCTCATCAAGGACGGCAAGCTGGACAAGTTCGGGAAGAAGACGGACGCGACGCCCGACTCGTGGAAGAAGGAGTACGTCGACTACCGGAACGACGAGGAGATCCCCTCCCACCCCCCGCCCTCTTCTCCCTCTCCCGCCTCTTCTCCACCCGCTTCGCCTTCGCCTTCTTCCTTGTCGCTTTCCCCTCATACGGCCCACCGCCGACCTTCTTCTTCCCCGCCCCACCCGCCTTCGCAGCCTCTTCGGCCGCGCGCTTCTTCTTCAGCAAGCGGCCTGACGAGGGCGGCGGGGACGGTGCCCGCTCGGGCGGAGGGAGGGAGGAGGAGGGCGCGGAGGGGTCGAAGTCTTCGATGATCGTTACGGTCGCGTGGTGCTCGTCGTCCGAGTAGGCTTCTTCTTTCTCCTTCTCGGAATCGGACGCCTCCGCGTCTGCCGCAGAAACAGGGTCGATAAAGGCGCTTTTGCTAGACCCTACCCAGCCGTCCCGACACTGATTAGCCACGCTGGGAGTGAACGAACGAGAGAGGGAGGAGAAGAAACGCACCCGCCAGCGCCCCATACTGCATCTCCACCTCCCGATAATTCTCCTCCGCCTGCTCTTTCCGTGCCTTCCTCGTCTATCCATCCCTCCCCGTCCACATCAGCCCCACCACCCGTCACCTCCTCCCCCCAGCCAACCCGCCGTCCCAGACTCACCTCCGCCTTCTCCTTCCTCTGCTCCTCCTTATCCCTTGCCTTCGCCTTCGCTCTGCGCTCCTCGATCCGCGCTTGCTTGCGCTTCCGGAAGCCCGTCAAGTACTCGCTAGCACCCCCACCCAACGTTCTTCTCAGCATCCTAAACCCGGGAGCAAGACACAGGGCCCAGGGACGCACCGCCGCGCATCGTCGTCAAACAGGACTTCCTCCACCCGTCCCTGGCGCGCACGCTTCTTCGCGCGCACGGCGGCGTGCTGGGTGGACAGGAGCTGGGAGTTTGTGGGCATGTTGGAGTAGTTATGTGTGTGGAATAGAATGTGTGGATGGAGGTGGGTGTGGGAGGTGGGAGGCGACGAGGATTATTGAAGCCGATTCCCACGCCCTTCGGCGGCAAGGGAGTTCATTCTGAGACGCGAGACGGGGGCGGCGAGCGAGAAGACGCTCGCACGCTTCCTTTGTGCTAACGCTCATCTTACACTACTCGGCGGTGGCGAACTCGGATTTGGCTTTGTGGTTACGTATTGGATCGCAGGGACCAGGTGAATATTGTGGTTTGCAGAGTCTGGGTGGGTCGGTGGGTGGGCGAAGTCGCTGATACGTTCTGGGATTGGGGGTGCAGCCTGGTTATTGAGGACCCGCTGCGATTTGCGTTGGTCGGAGCCAAGAGCGTGGTAGTATTTGGGTGGATATTGGAGTAGGTGAGTTGGCGTTTCTGCACTGGGTGGCAGTGCGACGGTCTGGATGGCGTGGGCACGTTCGGGCGGCGGACTGACAGCTCTGCCACACCCGCAGAAGGCCACACCGTCTTTCAAGCACCATGGTCCTCCCTCGACCAGCCCGCCTCGGGCGACTGAGCGCTCTGCGGTCCCGCGCCGCCCCGTCCCTGCTCGCCCCATCCCGACCGACCCCCACACCACAAACCCTCGCACCCCCGACCCTTCCCGCCGCCGCTTCCGCCTTCTCCACCTCCCCCTCCCCCGCCGCCGGCTCCCGGCGCGACGGGCCCACCTTCACCGAGTTTCTCAAAATTCTCTTCAAGGGCACGCCCAAGAAGCCCACTTCCTCCGAGCGCCTCTCAGCCTTCACGGCAGCCGCCACCTCCTCCTCTCCCGACCGGCGGCTCATCTCCCAAACCTACCTCGAGCTCAAGACCCTCCCCTCCCCACCCGCGCCGCTCCCGGACGTCCTGCGCAATGCAATGCGCGTGCTCTGCGTCTCTCCACACAAGCGGGACCTGCGCGTCCTGCAAGACATGTTCGACGACCTCCACTCGCTCTGGGCGATCCCCTACACGCTGGACGACGCGCACGCGCTCCTGCGCGGGCTAGCACGGCACGCGCGCGCGCGCGAGACGCTGCGCGTCCTTCGCGCGCTGGAGGATGGCGTGTACGGCGAGCATGTCCGCCCGGGGCTGATGGACTACAATGTCGCGCTGGCTGCGTTTGCGCGCGCGGCGGACGCGGACGGCGCGCTGGAGGTGTGGGCGCTGCTGCGCGCGCATGGGGGGAGCCCGGACCGCTTCAGCTTTAACTCGCTCCTCAGCGCGCTGTTCCGCGCGGGGCGCGGCGTGGACGTGCCTGCCGTGCTGGAGGAGATGGAGCGCGCGGGGGTGAGGAGGGATTTGGTCACGGCAACGACGATCCTGGATGGGTTTGTCAAAGCGGAGGAGTGGGAGAAGGCGGGCGAGGCGGAGGCGCTCGTGCGCGAGCTCGGGCGGGACGGGCTGGATGCCCGCGCGTGGGCGGGCCTCATCGGACTCGCCGCGCGCAGGGACGGGTTCGATGCTGGCCTGGCGACGCTCCGGGAGTGCGTGAATGCCGGGGGGGATGTCAACGAGGTCACGCTCGCGACGCTCCTCCGCGTTGCGCCCCCGCTCACGACCTACGCCGAGGCGCGTGCACTCCTCGACGACCTCGCGTCCGAGACGGGCGTGGAGCCCGACCTCCGCGCGCATTCCATCCTGCTCAACAACCTCCTCTCGACCTCCTCCCTCTCCGCCGCCCTAGAGCTCTACGATTCCTCCCCTTACCCGCGGGACCTCCCGCTCATCCAGCCCCTCATGCATGCTCTCACATCCAACCCTGCAACGCGGGACCTGCCCCGCGCGCTCAAGATCTACGGTGACCTGGACGCGTCCTCGAACCCGCCCGATGCACCCCTCTTCCGCACGCTGCTCCATGCGTGCGCGGCGGAGGGGAACGTCGGCGCCGCCGTGCGCCTCCTGGGGGACATGAAGGCCGCGGGCGTCTCGGTCGAGCCCGGCCAGGTCGTGAGCACCGCGATCGCGCTCATGCGCGCGAGCAGGGACCACGCGCAGGCGTTTCAAGCCTACGCATACATACTGAACCTCAACCGCGTCGGCGTGGACGCAGACGGGTTCGCCGCGCTCATCTCCGCGTTCTCGAACCTCTCCTTCACGCGCCTTTCCCCATCCCCCACCGCGCCATCCAAACCCGTCCGAGGCACGGCTCCGCCGATCCTCTTCGCTGAGATCCTGAAGGACATGCGGGCGGCGGGGCACCCCCCGACCGCGCGGACATACACCGTGCTCCTGGACTACTACGCGCGCGTGCGGGACCGGGAAGCAGTGCGCAAGGTGCACGCGCGCCTGACGATGGACCTCTCCCTCCGGCCCGACACGCACCTCCACAACGCGCTCATGAACGCGTACAACCGGTCCGGCGAGCCGGCGCGCGCCCTCGCTCTCTGGGACACGCTCCTCCTCTCGAACGCGTTCGACCACGCGAGCGTGAGCATCGCGCTTGACGCGTGCGGGCGCGGGGGCGCGACGGCGGGCTTGGGCAAGGGGAGGGGGATCGTGGAGACCCTGGGGGCGAGGAGGTGGAGGATGAATAGGAGGAACTGGGAGAGCTGGGTGGAGGCGCTTGTGAGGCTCGGCAGGCCTGCGGACGCGGAGGAGGTGTTGAGAGTGAGAATGCCTAGGGAGGGGTGGGAGGTCGATGAGAATGGCTTGAGGACCCTGTTGAGGATGGTTAGGGCCTTTGGGGGAAGGGGGTTGGATGAGCTGAAGGATAGGTTGAGGGAGGCGTACCCGGAGCTGTGGGAGAGCGTGAAGGACATTGGGGAGAGGGAGAGGGCGGTGGAGCCGGAGGAAGCGAGGAGACGCGGAGATGCACGATGAGCTTGCACGCGCTTGAATGATATTTGATAAGGCTCGGAAGGGGGTGATCAAGTTCCCAGAAAGCTGCGTGCCGGCGGGCATTGGGCAGGGCGTGGCGGCTGCGTTGTCGCATCGCCGTCTCGTGCACGTCCCCCCGTACGCCCCCATATTTCGACTCCCCTGGCCGGCCATCTCTCTGCAACTGGCCCAGAAGTTTTTGCTCAAATATCCCGAAAGAGTGCATCTCGAGGGTTCTCACCCGCACATTCGCTTCAAGGCGTGAAGCGGCTCGGCGTCCGCGAGCCTGAACATGTCCGCTCGCCCGGCGCCTCAGTATCAGATAACTTACCGCTTGAGAAAGCTGGAATTTTCTGATGCAAACTGTCGGAAAGGACGCGTGCTTGTGTTGACGAGGTCGTTCTTCGGAATCTGCGTGGAAAGTGCACCCAAGGCACATGCGGCGCTGTGAAGAGCAGCTGAAAGAGCTATCGCCATAATCCTCTTCGAGATCTCAAAGCCTCTTTATTGTTTTTACACATCTTGTTTTACAAGGCGACTTGAGGAATACAGACAATGAACCTGTTGCCGGCATGGTATTTGCGATCCCACACTGCAGCTGTGCCTCTTGCAGTTCTTTCCGTTGACACACTTTTCTCTGTGTCCTTCCGCTTGGTTATGCTGAGAACTACAGGAAGAGGTACCCAAAACAGCCCCCGGCGGAATGGAGTATTGTCGCGCTCCATCGCAAGGAGGTACGCGCCAAACTCCCCCGTCGAGTTTATAGGGTCACGGGTCTCCAAAAGTGTGCGTAATTGATCGATGATAAGTCTGCAGAACCAATTTAAAGTGTATGTTGAACATCAAACCGCTGTGAGGAGGTTGGATTCCTCCCAACGTCACGGTCTACGCGGGTGACATGCTCGGCCCGGGAGGCGGCGGCGACGCCTCTTTCCTTCCTACCATCACCTACTACTCACTGCCTTCCAACACTGACCCAGCCCTTCAGTCGTCATGGTGTCCAGACTATCAAGAAGTTCTTCGAGACCCCTGACCCCCGTATTTCAATCCCTGACGGCGTGAAGCACCTCGCCGTCTATGAGCCCGACTGTGCCCTACTCCCAAACAATACCTCAGGCGTCCTGGATAGCACTTCGGGTCCGGCGGGTTTCGCACTCAACGAAATCTACCGGCAGATGCTCGTCGTTCTTTACAATGGGACTGGCCGCATCGGGGTGGCACGCATTGCAGAGGCCACTCGCATCAACAAGGACGTCTTGGTCACCTTCTTCCGAGGCCCGGGGACTCCCAGCCTCGTTTGCATCTCACCATGTGGACCGCATGGAGTGGCTGGAACAGTACTTGAGGGGATGGGCGAAGATGCAGGCGCTGCAGTTGATGGGACTGTCGGAACAGTGCGTTGGCTACCATTTCCACTTGCTCGCCTGCCTTCGATGCTCACAAGATGGGCGGAGACAGCACCGTGAAAACCGCACAGCGCAACCTCCTCTGGCTTTAGTCCCGACCCTCAACCACCTCACGTGCCCTCCACGACATCGCATAGGATACGGTCCCCTTCCACACTTTTCCGCCTGTCTTCCCTGCTTTCGCATCTGCCCAGGCCCGGCTTCGCGCATCCCGCGTCACCCGAGCTGCGATACAGGGCAAAATTTAGCTGGGTCGGCGTGACTATGAGGGGATCTTTCGGCAGCTTGAGATGGCTATTCGAGGTGGATAATTACTCTCGTGATCCAGTGTCAGCTCGTACTCACTGCGGGTGCTTGTTGTCCAGAGCAACCCAAGCTGTGCGCCTACACGGTCTCTCAGGACCCTGACGAACTGTTGATTCCTGATAGCTCGGTTTCTGATCCATTCGAGCTGGTGCGCCACCCTTTCATTCTCTTTTACCGGAATCGACATCATGTTGGTCTCGTCTAGGCTGACCGTGTACTGCTCAACAGCATATCATTGGGCAGGGGCGCCTTACGCTTCCCGCAGCCCTTCAACACGTCGTCCACGTTCATCAAAACCTGCTTCACAACGACTTTTACAAGCTGCTACACTCTATGATATACTCATTGCCGCTTTCAGCCATCCGGGTTACCTAGTAGATTCCGCGTATGTCGCTGTCTCCCCTTTTCATCTTTCCGTCGGCCCTGCATTGAGAGCAAATTACATAGGTCCTCTGCAGCCGCTGTAATCGGATGTCGAAAGACAGAACGGTACTCTCACTTCAAACGCTACCACTTAATCTGCACTGCCCCCGCAGGTCCCCGTCCTCGCATCCCTTATCTACCTCAACGCCTACACCTACCTCAGCAGCCGAGCCGTCATCTTGCAGTGCGTCCAGATCAGCCTAATTTCCCCATCTACAGCACCATCCACTCACAAACTTTTAACATCTAGAACAAACGGCCAAACACCTATCTCCGCCATCGCCGGCCTGCGCCAGCACGGCGGCACGCACCCGTCTCTCCGCGGCGCGTACGCCTGGCCGCGCAGCGAGGCGGAGATGGATGCAATTTAGGGAGGACACAATATGGAATCGGGGGGCCATGGGGCGGGCCTTATGGGGCGGAATCAGGCAGTTGGAAGGATTAAAGGGAGGTGAAATAAAGTTTCGAGACAATTCTGCCGATGGCAGTTGTAATTTGCCGGGGCATCTTCTGCCCGTGTCGGGCTCAACGGAGGTTTAGAAAGAAAGTCTCGCGGGATGCAGAGTGCTACGTCGTTCGGCAAACTACAACTGCCATCGGCAGAATTGTCGCGAAACTTCCTATCGGAAGACGCGGCGTGGACGCATACCGCGCTGCACAATTGTAGTACGGATGGGCAAGTCGCGCCGTGCAGTGAACAGTACCGCTCCATACCCTTCTACGACACTGATCATTGACTGGGCCAATTTCCAAGACGCGCGAGGATAAAATCTCGGAGTGGTTTGCTATTTGCTAAGGAGGAGCGGTTGTGTATCGAATGCTGCATTGCGCATCCCGCATCGACTTCAAGACTGCTTCGATTGGTAGGCCGTCCCTCGCCACGGCCGATTCTTGGACTTTAAAATACGTCTTAAACCGAAGAATTCACCTACCAAGGCCAAGCTTCGGCCCTTAGCGCTGGGCTATTAGCATTTTGTGAATTGACGTGATTCTAGCTTGCAGTGCTGTGACCTGCTTAGCTCATGACAATGTGCCACTGTGCCTTTTGCTCTGGCCGGTTTTATGTGCAAATACAACTCACACAGCGGGCTGTAGAAAAGATTCGACATCTTGCGCATTCCCAGACATCCACAGAAAATATGAAGCAGAGTTTTAGGCCAGGTAGACACCCTTGGCCTGCTCCTCTTCTTAGAACATCGGTGCCGTCCTTTATCACCTGCTCATCTACGACTGGAAAAGACTCACCAAAACAAACAGATATGGCAAACATGAGGAGAGATTAAGTGGGTAAGTGGTAATCAGTCTGAGAAATGTCATTGAGGATTATAGGAACTTCGCAACGTGAACACACATTAAGTTTATAGTCTGAGTAGCCCGTCGCTAGTGGATGTTGAAGAGTAATGCAGCCGGAGGGTCGCGCAACCTCAGACTGCAACTTGCGACGCAATTCCGCAACCTTTGAGCCCGGGGTGTTGGTGTTCTTTTTGCTTAGAATGCAAATTCCCTGCCTCCGAGATTGTTTTCATGCACACTTATGCAAGCTGCTACCAGCTGCCAGTGGCCACGGATGGCTGTGCCAGCCAGAGTGTCGTCGGTGATCGCACGATGGTGACACAGGCGAACAGAATGCTAATATTCTTTCGAAGCAAGAGTAAGAATTTTGTATGAGCTTCCGCTTGATTGCTTGCACTGCAATGCAACGCAGTCCACAACAGCCCAAAACTTTTGGCATGGCGGCCCGTCTCGTCCTTTTCATTCCTTTTGCCGTCACCCACAAGCGCCACGAGTATTTGCTGGATAATTATTACTCTTACCACGTCGCTAAACCATGTCCACACTTCGCAAAGACTACAAGTTTCCCAACGACCTATGCAGCCACTGGGACAAGCCAAAACAGCCGAATGGCCCAAAGCACAGGATCTGCGGACGCTGTCAGCGAAGTTCGTCAGCCCGTCCCTCCGCTGTGCTGACTATCTGGCACTTTCTGCAGGTCAATACTGCTCTAAAGAGTGTCAGCACCTGGCATGGCCTGCCCACATAGCCCTCTGCGACGCAAATGTCTCCCTCTTCACCTCCACAACCGCCTCACCGAAGACCTTTGGCAGTCATCAGGGCGCTGGAGGCAACGCAGGCGGCCCACGCTGACGACTTCACCTGCTCTGTATTTCGGGCTTTACAGCTGTACCTCGACGGCTTCAACGGCGCCCGCCACGCTCTGCGCATCCGCGTCTGCCCATCAGCCTTTACTCCCCCGCGCTTCGAACTTATCGATTACACGGTGGTGCCTTTGATGAAGGTGAAGGATGAGTATGGGGAGACGAGTGGTACAATTATGGAGTCGTTCGAGCGTTATCATGTAGATGGTACGTATCTCGTGATCTTGGGGGTTGGGGAGGTCCAGGGACTGATACGTAAACGATGGGTCAGAGGTAGCTAAAGGTGGGCAACGCATGGCATTGCTCATGCTCCAGGCCAGAACCGTGGTCCAAGTTATGACCGTAGTTCCGGGGAGGTATTTCTTCCGTCAGTACGTCCCTGTGTCGGAGCACTGGTGGGACACTCTGCGGGATGTGCTGGACGGGCCAGCGGGCGAGCGGTGAGTGCGACTGCTTATTCCCGTAAGGAACATGGGTTGACGATTTCCCCGGAGATTAGGAAAGGGCTGGGGTGGGGACTGCGACCAGACATCCGTACCTGCTGTTCAATGCATCTCACACGTGATTCCAGCTTGTGCTCCAACGTTTGTCAATAGTAATGGGTGAAGAGAGGCTTCCAATTTGTATGTATTGTATATATGGTAATCATGTTTTTTTTTGTAATCCGGAAGTAATGCTCAGTAGTATTCAACGGGTGACTTGGTCTCCGACTACAAGCGAGGTTCTTACAACCGCTGCAGTGACATTCCAGCCTGCTGTATCAGGTTGAAGTATCTGAACGGCCTCAATCACCAACACTAACGGTATGAATCAACAATCGTGTTTTGTTACAGACGACAATTGGAAACAAGAGGGAAGGAACTCCACAAGTGGAAGGTACTTAAATACGCTTTACACAGACTACTGGTGCTCTTTAGATTGAAAGGTTTATGCAGAGTCATTCTTATTTTGGAATTTCCACAAGGATGAATCTAAATGGACCTTGTTTCAAGAATCACTAATGTTAAGGGCTGAGATCTGCTTATTAAATTTATTAGTGGAAAGAAACACTAATGGCCGCTTAACTCAGTTGGTTAGAGTGTGGAGCTAATAACTCCAAAGTCGCAGGTTCGACCCCTGCAGTGGCCAGCTGTTTTATTTTGGAACAATTTTGCACCTTTCAAAATATCACTGGCACCTACCCACACTCGCTACCAAACCTGCCATGGGTGGTGCATTCTTTTACCGACCATCACTGAAAACCGTACACAGCGATGACTGTCCAGCACACAAAGCCCAGCTGCTCCAAGGCAGCCAGCAGTCAATTTGGTTCAGGTTTCCAATCTTGATTTAACCATCCAACGGTCAAAACGCGGAGCTGTATACAAAAAAGGCACGTTACAGGGTAGTTGAGCAGCATAGCGTCAGTGAGCACAACAACATTCCGTAGACAAACCCATCACGACCTATCGTGAACTGCCAGCAAAGTCCCCAAGGAACGGAAAAGAAAAGTCCAAAACAAACAGAGGCGGACATGCCTGCCGCTCAGTCAACCCCGAACCCCGAAACCTTCTTCATCCACCGTTTCATGAGCACGTCCAGGTCAGCCAGAACGAATCGGCACACGACGCTGCCGAAGAAGTCGGCAGCGCGGCGGAGGCGCGCGTCGATCTGCGCGCGCGTGTCGGGCGGGAGACGCGCGTAGGAGGACGGGGATGAGGCCGGCGGGTGCAGGCTCACGAGATGCTGATCTGCGAGGGCGAGAGGAGTAGATGAACAGGTGGGGAGGGGAGAGGAGGGATGGGGACGGACCGAGTGTTTGGGCTGCTTGGAAGACGCGCGTGAGGGTGTAGACGTAGGCTGGTAGGGAGTCGCTGCAGTGTAGGAGACTGGTCAGACAGAGTGGGAGGATAGCGAAAGGCGAGCAGAGTAGAAAGAGGGCAACGTACTCTTTACGTCCATGATGATGCGAGACACCCAGCGACCTAGCCATCTTCGACGTCCACACGCCCATCTGCCAGCGCTACGTCAGTACCCACTTAAGTTCCCTTCACAGAGCGCCCTGCAGTTGACAGAAAGACTCACCGAACCCGCCTTCCTCCCCTTGACCGTCTCGTACCCCAACTTCTTCGCAATCTGATCCTGCGCGTCGTCGAGCCCCGCACAAAACTCCGCCAACACGCGCGCAAAGTGCCCCGCAGCCTGCTCCATCCGCAAGCTCGTCGGTTCTTCCCCTTCCTTCCCCTCGCGGAGAAGCCGCTCGCCCGCGCGCTCGACCTCGTGCAGCCCGACGAGAACCGCCTCGAGCGTGCGGACTTTCACGTCGAGATAGTCGAGCTTCACCGCCCCGCCCGCGCGCCACATCTCCGCGCTGATGTACAGCCTCCGCGTGAGGTACCCGCCCGCGAGCATGGACGCGCGCAGCTGGCGCATGAGGTGGAACGGCCGGCGGAACGCGGGCGAGGGCGGGGGCCCGTACGCTGCTGGGGCGTGCAGGGGTGCGTCTAGCCCTTGCCCTAGCCCAATGGGGTGGACGAACAGCCCGGCGGGGGCGTCTAATGCGGGGGTCAGAGCTACGAAGGACGGCGTGAACGGCGTCCAGAGCAGTCCGGTGGCGGGCGGCGGCAGAGCTCGTTCTGCGTCGTTGGGAGTCCGCAACGAGCGGAAGGTGGGGACGGGCGGGGGCGCGCCGACGGGCAAGGGCGACGAGATCGAGCCTCGCAGACTCGGACGGCGGGCCGGGTTGGAGAGTGCGCGCATGCGTCCGCCTGGCGTAGGGTTGTTGCGGAAGAAGGACGAGGGCGCGTGGGTGACGGTGCGCGACGGCGAGGTCGTGCGGAGGGTCTCGTCGGATGCCGCGCGGCTGATGGTGAGGGTGGAGGTGGGCGATGAGGAGGACAGCGAAGGGCGAGAGTAGCGAAGAGCAGGTGGGGGCGTTCCGTTCGGCCTCTCCATCTGGCTCTGCCGCCGCTGCGAAATCGTCCCCTCCCTCACGCTCGGCGAGACGAGCAGCTGCCGCGCACGCTGTGCCGCCGCAGCGGTCCCCACCAATCCCGCCGTTTCCGGCAGCGCCGGCAGCGCTGGCTCGCC
>JTLS01000774.1:0-13887 GCA_000826855.1 Basidioascus undulatus
CCTTCGTTGGCATGTCCGGCGGCGAGATCTTCCACGAGATGATGCTCCGGCACGGTGTGAAGCACGTATTCGGCTACCCGGGCGGGGCGATCCTCCCCGTCTTTGACGCCATCTACAACTCGCCCCACTTTGACTTTGTCCTCCCCCGCCACGAGCAAGGCGCGGGCCACATGGCGGAGGGGTACGCGCGCGTGTCGGGCAAGCCGGGTGTTGTTCTGGTGACGTCCGGACCGGGCGCGACCAACACGATCACCCCGCTCCAGGACGCCCTGAGCGATGGGATCCCCATGGTTGTGTTCTGTGGCCAGGTCGCGACGAGCGCGATCGGCTCCGACGCGTTCCAAGAGGCGGACGTGATTGGCATCTCGCGCTCGTGCACCAAGTGGAACGTCATGGTCAAGAACATCAACGAGCTGTGCGTGCGCCCTGTCCTTTTCATTATTCTGCCTTGCTGACACTGTTCGTTGGCAGCCCCCGCCGCATCAACGAGGCATTCAAGATCGCGACGTCCGGGCGTCCCGGCCCTGTCCTCGTCGACCTGCCGAAGGACGTGACCGCCGGCATTCTTCGCGATGCCCTCCCCTTCAAGGCGACGCACCCGCACCACACGCCTGACCTCCCCTCGCCCCCCACGCTCGTGCCCGGCGCGGCAGGCCCGGACGTCGCGGGCATCGCGGCCGCCGCAGCTCTGATCAACCAGGCGAAGCGGCCCATCATCTACGCGGGCAACGGCATCCTCAACGACGTCAACGGCCCGGCGCTCCTCCGCGAGCTCGCGGACAAGGGCAACATCCCCGTCACGACCACCCTCCAGGGCCTCGGCGCGTACGACGAGATGGAGGAGAAGAGCCTGCACATGCTCGGCATGCACGGGAGCGCGTACGCAAACCTCGCGATGCAGGAGGCCGACGTCATCATCGCGCTCGGTGCACGGTTCGACGACCGCGTGACGGGCAAGGTGGACAGTGGGTCTCCTCTCCTCTCCTCCCTCTCCCACCGCCCCACTTCCTAACCCCTTGTGTGTGTGTGCAGCCTTCGCGCCCGCCGCCCGCGCCGCCGCGCTCCATGGCCGGGGCGGGATCATCCACTTTGAGATCCAGCCCAAGAACATCAACAAGGTCGTGCAGGCGACGATCGCCGTCTCGGGCGACGTCACCTCCAACCTCTCGCACCTCGTCCACCAGGTCGCGCACGCGCCCCGCACCGAGTGGTTCGACAAGATCCGCGCGTGGAAGGCCCGCTACCCGTTCACGTTCGAGGCGAGCGACGGCGTCGGCAAGCTCAAGCCGCAGGAGGTCATTGAGGAGCTCGACCGCCAGGTGAAGGACGTGAAGAACGAGGTCATCGTCTCTACGGGCGTCGGGCAGCACCAGATGTGGGCCGCCCAGCACTACAGGTGGAGGAGCCCGAGGACGATGGGTGTGTTTCCCCTTCTTTCCCATCTTCCTCTCCCGTCGCTCCTGTCCGTACTCCCGGTTCCCCGTGCTGACAAAGAACGTCGGTGGGAACAGTCACCTCCGGCGGTCTCGGCACGATGGGCTTTGGTCTCCCCTCCGCGATCGGCGCCAAAGTCGCCGCGCCCGAGAAGATCGTCGTCGACATCGACGGCGACGCGTCGTTTTCCATGACCGCGATGGAGCTCCAGACGGCGTCGCAGTACAACATCGGCGTCAAGGTCATGGTCCTCAACAACGAGTTCCAGGGCATGGTCCTGCAGTGGCAGGGTGCGTCTTCCCTTCTCTCCCTCCTTCTCCCCTCTCCTCCCTCCTCTTTCTTCCCTCTTCCTTTTTTCCACTACCCTCTTTTCGCCGATCCTGATCCCGATGCACGGAGCAGATCTCTTCTACGACAACCGGTACTCGCACACGGCGATGACGAACCCGGACTTCTGCAAGCTCGCCGAGTCGATGGGCGTGCACGCCATCCGCGTCACCAGCCTCACCGAGCTCCCCGCAAAGATGAAGGAGTTCCTCGAGTACCCGAACGACAGGCCCGTCCTCCTCGAGGCCACCGTCGTCAAGAACGAGCACGTGTACCCGTGCGTCTTCCTTCTCCTCCTGGTCTTTATCTGTTTTGGGTTTGTGAAGGCTGACTCTTACTCGCGGCGTTCGTTGGTTGGATAGTATGGTCGCCGCTGGCAAGGCCCTCCACGAGCAGATCGTCCACCCCAAGCTGCGCGACGCGGCACCCGTGCCCAAGGCGTAATCGCGTCTTCTCATTCCTCCTCCTTCTCTTCCCCTTCACCCTCCCCGCACTTTCTCTCTCCCTCTCCCACTCATCGGACGAGCTTCGCATTCCTCCCTCCAAAACAGCTCTGCTAAACCACTACCTTCACCTCAGCTTCGGAACAACCCATCCCTTCTCTTTTTCTGAGCCAACAACATTACCTTTGCATATTCCGCTTTCATTTTCCCTGTCACGACTTGGTTACATTTGGGCGACGCTCGCGCTCGACGCTCTCGCCTATTGATGCTGTATTGTATGGTCTCGCTTCCTGGATCTGATCGCTCGCTGTCTATATTACCGATCTCTGTTCCTGTCTCTGTCTTCTGTCCCTGCGTGTTCGGTGCTGTTGGGATTGGGGACGGGAAGTCGAACATGAAGAGCGGCAAAGGTTCGAGGCCGTGTTGAGCGAAAGGAGTGGACTAGCGAGCGACTGAAGAGCGCGAAGTCAGGAGTGTCGGGCGAAGCAAGTGCTCACTGCAGTCCGCTTCGGCGTCTACGACACAGCAGCAGACGCGTGCAACGTCAGATCGTGCACATCCATTGCAAAGACAGGAGAAGCTAGTAACGTAGAAAAGAGAATACTAAGCGAATACAACTCCCGGGCAGTGGCAAATCACAATATACGAGTGCAAGACCTTCAAAGTCCTCCAGGAGAAAGCTTCAGAACGCTCTCCGAGAGTCCAGTCCAGTCCATGAGTCCGAATAGTACAACAGTCAACGAGCAGAAGAAACGTTCCATATCCGTATTTGTTGAGCGCAGTTGTCGGTGGGGCGGCTCAGCAAGAGCCGCCGACTGCGAAGCACGTCCGTCAGTCGGTGAGTGATGGACGCTCGGCGAAATGGAAATGCGCACGCGCATAGCGGTTGCGAGGCATTGTCTGTCCGTAGTCATCGACCCACGTTGTCAAATTGGGGCTGAACGTGATAGAAGAGTTGCGGTCAGTCGGATGACGGATTAACGACGCAGCGGCTCGAGTGGACGGACTTGGTGTACGCCTCGATATACTGGTTGATGTCTGTTCGCGACAGGCTTCTCAACGGGGGCTGTCGGGCTTGCGGAGGGTTCTTATGATGAGATTGCTTACAGTCGGAGGTAGGATACTTCTTCGGGTCGCAGCCGATGTTGATGGCGTCCGCGGGTTGGTAGACTGCGAGTTAGAGCCACAGACGAGTTTATGAGCGCTCTAGGACGTGCTGGGGCTACTGTAATGCCAGGAAGCTTACCTCGAACCCAGTCGACATACATAATGGCCGGGAACATCAAGCCTTCGTAGTCGACGGCGCCGAAGTTCTCGGACTGCGGAAGACGACAAGTCAGTGCGGGCTTCGATTTGTCGAGGCACCTGGCTATTCGGGGGACAGACGCACGAGGCCGAGGTTGAGTATTAGGTACATACTGGATAATCGTCAGTGTCAGTCAGATGAGAATGGTTGCAACGAGTGGGTGGGGTGCCAGACGTACGGCTCGTAAGGGATCTTGCGCTCTGCAATTTGTGCCACAATGTCCAGTCCAACGCCGGTCGCCTCGAGGCGCCAGCTCATCGTGCCGTTCGTGTACCATTCCTACCAGTACATTCAATACTCATTGAGAGGGCACCCCATAACCAAAGCAGAAGAAACGTGTATCGCACAATGTATCCCTTGTCTCCCGTTTGATACCGGAAGGAGTACTCGCTGTAGCAGGACGCATCCGGCGTTGGATAGACGCCGCTGTAGCCTGTCGATAGAGCCGGAGCATTCAGCAAAAGGCTCAAAAGCGCAAAGGAAGCAAGACATGCAATTCTGGTTGGTCGTGGCGATGCCCGAGGTGGCCTGCTGGAAAACTATCGGCGGAAACAGAAGAATCAGCCAGTGTGTCTGGCACAGGGGAACCCCCTTGTTTCGCACCTCCACCCTGGACTGTTAAAATGGAAGACCAAAAGTGTGTGAGCTTGGTGGTAAGCTTGAGGAATTATGGCGGACCACTCACAGGTGTTCAGATACGTGCCCTCATAGAGCGCGTAGGTCGACGACGTATTTGTCCACTGCATGTTAAAACAGGAAGTATTAGTTCAGTTGTATCACGATGCGCAGACTTGAGCGACGGACCGTATAGTTCGCGTTGAACGGTGCCCACTAACGCGGGGTATATCAGCTCCCCCCGGGCGTTGTCTGAGCTTCATGCACAACGCACCTGGGCCGATTGGCTGACGTGCCCTGTCAGAGTTGACTGGTCCACTTGCGCTTCAAAAACTGCACATTAGATCGACTTCAGTGTCTGCTATATCGCTCTCTCCGGCGAAATCCCAAGACGCCGTGTCACGAACCGTCGATTTCCGGGGCGCTCCGCCCTACGAACTCTCCCGTCCTCTTGTCTATAGGGCCAGGGTGGCTCTCGTCTGGGCATGTGCAGCGCGAAAGACGCTGTCCTGGGAGGTAAGACAGCACGCCTTCGTAGTACGGGTCGCCCACCATGTTGTCGGCGACCTCGGCCGGAAATCCGTTGAGCGACTGGTTTGCGACCGTCTAGGCACCCGAGATGGTCAATTAGATTTAGAGGGTAAATTTTTCACAATAAGGACGGATACGTACGCCGACATCGCCTATAGACGGCGGCGGTGTCAAGCAGCGGCATGTTGGAGGGGAAAGGGAGGCGTACAGGCGTCGTAAGAGTAAGGCCTGCGAAAGAGTTGCACTCTCCCATAACCTTATGATTGCATAAATGAAGGGCCCAGATAATCAACGAACCACATGCCCTCGAGCGAGGCGCCGTAACCCGCACGGCCCAAGTTCTGTCAAACTCCTTGTTAATAGCGGTCTGCCGCTGGTACACAGCGAACAAACGTACTCCCCTGTGAGAGCACGGGGCGTCAGCGACAATGTTCCAGCTAGTTAAAGAATAAAGAATGCGGACATGGACCACGACGCGGGCCAAAGTCCCCAGACGGTGGGTTCTCCAGGCAGAGAGATCGACGCTGCATCCGGGAACCGCGCGTGCTCGTCAGCTGCAGTCTGCCAAAACGCACCGCGCTAGGCACACACCGGTAAGAATGCCTCCGCTGAAGCAAAACCTATTTTATCGATGTTCAGTAATGGTGATTTGATTAAACAAAGAATCACAGAACCCACTTGTTCCACGTGCTCATCATGCCTCCCTCGTAGTTGAGGTTGTGGGAAGGGCGTTCATCCAGCCGGATAGCAAGTTTGCCGCCCTCCGTCGTTATCTGCCTTGGGTCGTACCACTCGAGGTTGTTAGTTTGCCTACAGAAACCATCTCCTATTGCTCAGCGCTCAGTTGAGACGGTGACTATGTTGCCTATAGAGATACCAGTAATGCAAGTTGACCGCTTCCCAGTAAGGGTCGTCCCCTGGAGAATGTGACCGCATCATGTGAGCTTCTGTAAACCAAACCCGAATGCACCGAGTCTTTACCTGGATAGAACGTGCGTCCTTCCTCGTTGAATTCATCGGAGAAGACTAGCTGGCTTGTTGAGAGGGAAACCCGGTGTTAGGGGCACAGTTCGCATGGAAATCGAAACCGACGCACTAAACAGACCCATCAACTGCAGTACGGGTGTGTTCCGAAGTCGGTGTGTCCTTGTCGATTAGACCAAAGTTGTTCCCATAGAGAGGAATCTGTTACACTCATGTGTCGTTAGGGGCAGACAGGCTAGGACCGCTTGCGCCCGACAGGAAGGTCGCACACCTGTCCTGTGCCGTTGACCCCTCCCTTTTTAATTTGCGGAAGCCTCCGTGAGCAAACATTCACGCAATAGAGAAATCCCAAGACTGAACTAGGTTGTACGCTCCTGCATCCCTCTATCGCAAGTCAGCGTCCATGCCTTGAATTGCGCAAAGTTAACACGCACCCCTTGTCGACCACTTATTCCTTCGCAAGTATGTGGTAACGGGGTATCCGAGGAAGAGCATGACAAGTGCGAGGATGAGGAGAAGCATGCATCCGATGTTGAGCAGCCCTCTTCTCGTGAACATCGTCCCGCCATGACTATCCTTTCGATCTCGGGTTGGATTAGGATTATGAATCCAGTCATCAGGTTCTGTGGTGATGATGGTCTGTTTTGGTTTCCGAGCAGCATCGAAAGCAACGGGGACGCGGCGTACCTGGTCGTCCTTCATATGCGCCCCAAAAGGCCTAGATGAGAAGAGCGTCAGCGGAGGAGGCCAATGCGACCTCAGAGTGTGGCAAACCTACCGGATCGGAAGAAACAGTGTATTTTTCAGAAAGCGATTGGTCGTTGAGTAACGGTGCGGAGCCGGAACGAGCGTTGCGGTAGTGCTGGAGGAGTGGGCGCTCAGCCTTGATTCATCCAAGGTGGCTTAGCCGACGAGGACGGGTTGAGCATGCTTGCGCAACATTCATAAGCAGCTTTCAGTGCCCTGAAGTCTCTCATGCCAGAGTTCATCACCGACAACGATTTTGCGAGTTTCAACGAACGCGAAACGCGAAGACGCCCCGCAACTGAGCCCCACACGCACGTCCCTTCCCCCGCTCCTTCGCTCGGTGCCTGAGCTCCACTACGCCAGCGCCAAACCGCGTATCATATGCCAAACACAGTCCAGTTTTCAACTCACCTGCGACCGGCCTGGTCCTCTTGAGGAGATGCTGTCCATCGGCGTATACGATGGACCCTGCCCGAGCAGGGGCGTCGATGGCGGCATCTCAGCGGTATGATGAGTGAGGCTTGATGATCGAGCCCGTTCCAACGAGATAAGATAATGATGGGTCCCGTGAAGAAAGCGTGGTCGGGAGGATGTACCCAAGCGTCTTGGCTGGATGTTAGATGGTACTGGGCAAAGAGAGTGCTTCCGGCTGGGCGGGTGCGCCGGCGTGGGCAGGCGAAGACCGGCCGATCCAATAGCCTCGCGACGTCTCGTAGGACCATCGTCCCCTAAATACGCGTGTCATTCGATGCCCCAGCTCGGCATTATAACTTCATCTGAGAAGCTTGGTGCTTCCCAACCAGTTCTTATACAGGATGCACTTTTTCCGAATGAGTATATGTACTCCTCCGTACGCCAAAGTCGAATAAGGCAGACGGTTCGGCCCTACCTCGGTGTCCCAATAAGAGCACCATACGCGACTGTCGTGCCAACCCTCCATAGATTTATCCCACCTTTCACGAACCAACCTTCGGCTTTTTATGGAGCGGGCGACTCTTGTGAAAAGCTGAAGAGCGTGTTCTGCTCACCGTCTACGTCTCAAGCACCGACGCGTCCTGGCGGTAGCAGCCTGTGCGAGTTCGTCGGTGTCAGGAACCTTGAATATTCAGTGATATAGGGGCTGGTAAAAGGATGGAAGAGGCAAACATGGGGCGGGAGGATGTCGTTCAGGAGCAGCTCAAGAAGGCAACGACGTGAAGAAGCAGCGAGCCTTGGTCATCTTGTATGGACCAGACTTGCCAAGGAAGTTACATCATTGTGTATGCCGGCGGTTAAGGTTTCAGGTTGAACCTTTCATAATTTCAAAACATGGTAGCAATCGGGGCAGTCGGAAGGGCAGTTCCGCGTGTACTGGCTGGCCCAAGGAGACTGACGAAGACCACTCCACATCAAATATCTTTCACATTAGCACGGCTTTGAACACACTTCCATGCCTCGTCGTGGAAACAAGGCTGTGTCCCGCATTCGGGTGGAGTCAGGCACGCTCTCAAACAGCGAGACATCTCGATTCAATAGACCAAAGCGTCAACTACCAGACAACCCTTCAAAAATGAGAGCAGATGAACCCCTCTCAACCGATCAGTGCGACAGTTCCGGCACCATCTCTCCCGGCGTAGTCGGCTGCTCCTTCTCAACCTTCTCCGAGGCGTTTTGCTCGTTCGACGATCCAGCAGATGTCCTGCGCTCCGCGATGCGCTTGCCTGCCGCAGAGCGAATCCCGCAGAACGCGACGCGTCCTTCGGACCATTTAGCATGGACGAGGACGAGGGCGACGATGAGCCAGTAGGCGATCTGTCCAGTGGTTTCAGAGGTGAGAGATCATCATCGCGATACGACTGCCGGAGGAGATGCGTACGTAGCAAAGCACCGTCGAGTACGTTCCCGTGTTGTTCCACCCTATTGTGCGGAGACGCCGTCAGTCTCATACAACTGGGGGACCTATTAAGGTTGAACGGACCGAGGATGGCATTGAAGATACTCCATCCACCAGCGCTCGCCGTTTTGGGCTCCGGGTTGCCGTACGTGAAGTGGAAGATAGAGTGCGTGTAGCGGTAAGATCCTGCATGGCAGTTGTTAATGAGCTGCTAAATGGGTGCAACGATTGAGCAGGAATGAAATGGAACCTACCGGGACCATCGCCAGTTTCTCCAACATCACCCCCGACGCCGGTGTTGTAGACGTAGGTCTGGAGTGGAGCAAATGAGTTATTCGCATTGGCAGACGCAATCTGTATACGGTCCTGGCGTACCTCAAAGTACCATGCACAGCGCGTGAACAGACCAGCACCGACGAGGAACAGGATTGCGGTAGAGGCGACAAGGAACCATCTTTCAGACGGAAAAGATTGCGGATATCAGCTATCTCTGCATGGTCACGCTCGGATATCTTTGACGCACCTCAGGTTACGCAGCCCACTACCCGAACGGTAGATGGCGAAGCCGACACAAGCTCCAGCGATGAGACCGACTACGACGGCGAGCGGAATGGAAGTCGCCTTCTCCGTGAGGGAGACGCCGCCGACGAAGACAACGGCCTCGAGGCCCTCGCGTAGGACGGTGATGAACGGCAAGAGGAAGAGCGCGTATTTGGACGACCGCGACCCGTCCTGGTTCTGCGCCTCGAAAGCGTGCGCAAGCTTGACACGCCACTTTGCCTGAAGACAGTACCAGCAGGGCTCAGCTGACTTGAAATCGCAAGAGGGCCGGCAGTCAAGCGGAGCGGAGAAGAAAAGACTGACCTGGGCGCGATCCATTTTCAAGAACGCAACGCCCATGGACAAAATCATGATGGCAGCGATGAGCGCGAAGACGCCCTCCCAGATGTACTCGGTTGCACCCCACACTCAAGAACCGCCGGATCGCATAAGCGGGAGAAGTCGTTGCTTCAGTATGGATTGCACTCACAGTCGCGCAGCTTGGTGTAGAACACAGCGATGAAAGCGGCGCCGACGGCCAATGCAACGAAGAAACCGACGCCTGCTCCAAGCCAAATCTATGAAACAGAAAGTGAGCACTGCTGGGCAGTATGATGTCTATTGTGAGGAGGGCCTTGCGTACCTGCACCCGCAGCCGCTTCAGCAGCCGAGCGACCCTCGCAGAGTTCTCCTCAGCATCGCCGCCCTGGCTACTCCCTCCCGAAGCCTTGTCCCCTGCGCCGGTGTCCTCCTCGTTGTCCGACGGTCCATCGAGCGACCCGGTCGTGATCATCTGCTTCACGAAGGCGAGCAGGACCGAAATGATGATGGCCGCCTCGATCGTCTCGCGGAAAACGATGAAGAAGATGGGGACCGAGAAGACGTCGCGAGCCATTTTTGCAAAAGACCGCCGGTGCGGATACGATGAGAGCAGGAAAGATGAAAAGACGAAGCACAGGCAAGGGTGGCAGGAGAGAGAAGAAAGGTTGCGCACTTTGCGCCAATCTGCTCGGGCAAGCGTCGGACACGCCGGCCCCTCGGTTATCAGATTTCGAAGATCTCAGGGCCAACCCGACGCCCATGCGCGAGGCGCGGTGCTTTTTTAGACACGGCGTCGCGAGCTTTCGAGCAGACAACAGCAACAGGCAGCCTGCCACGTGTATGACACGACAAGCCGTTGCTCGCTGATGCTCTTTTCCGTCGTTGCACCTCGAGTGTACTCACAGTCTTGTGGTACACACAGGAGCAGGCCAGTGTACAGACTACGCACTGGCGCGCACAAAGCACAGGGCATGCTTCACAGCGCGCTCTCCAGAGCTTCGGTCTAGGCCAAAGCGCCTCATGTCCATTCATTCGAGTGGCTTCTCGTCCCATCTTTATGACCCGATCTGGATGGAAGTGGCTGCTTCGGAAGAACTTGGAATTGATATCTGATAAGCATGCAACCTGGACGGCTGTATCGGCCGCAACGTCGAAAGCACTGCTGGAGGAGGGGAAACCCATTGAAAAGCCACCAGCGAGGCGCAGCCCTGACCGAGCTATTTCTGGCGGAGACAGAAAAGCCCCCTGACGGAGAGCGCGTTTATCCATCTGATACAAAAATCTAATCGGTCTGGGAAGCCCGGACATCTGTGAGCGAGAGCTTGGGTCGTCAATCTCACTCTTGCTCGTCTTTTACCCCCGCCTTACTTCGCACTCGAACGCTGCCCGTCCGAGGAGAATGCGGACCCTTCTCCCAACTGCTCTGGTTGCGCTCAGCGCTACGGCTGGCGTGCACGCCGTGCTAGTTGAACATTGGTGGAACATCTCGTGAGTGCCTCCCGACGTGTTTCTCCCCTTAGAAATCGCTTGCTGAACGTGCTCTTCCGGCCTTGCCCAGGTACGCAACTGCGAATCCGGACGGATTGCAAGAGCGTAGGGTCATCGGTGTCAAGCAAGCTTTTTCATTCCCCAACCGTTCATCGACGCAGACTGACGGTAATCTGTAGTGGAACTTGGCCACCTCCGCCAATCGAAGTCAATGCGAACGACACACTCCGCGTCCACGCGGTGCGCTTTCCAGGCTCTATACGCAGTTCCGCTTGAGCTAAGAATGTGTTTTGCAGTACAACGGTCTGGGCAACACTGGCACGGGCTTGCACGCGCACGGCAACTACTTCAACGGCTCCAGTTACTTTGATGGGGCTTCCGGCATCACCCAATGGTCCGTAATCTAATCTGACTGAGTACTCTAAGACTCTGCATCTGAACACGAAACGTGCAGTCCTATCCCTCCCGGCGAGACGTTCACTTATGACATCCCGACGAACTTGCAACGTGAGAATGGATGCCTTGAATGCAACACGCCTGTCACTAACATTTCTGTATTTCTGCACTGAACGCCAGACGGCACCTACTGGATTCACGGACACTTTCGTGCGTGGTCCCATCACCTTCGAGCATGTCTTCCTTATCGCTGATGATGTTTGCGCTGGCAACAGAGGGACAGTACGTCGACGGTCTCCGTGCGCCGGTTGTCATTCATCCCGCGCAAGAGCCGCATCATTACGACGAGGAATACACCGTTGTGCTAGGCGACTGGCAAGTCCCCTCTTCATGTTTGAAGAGCGCCTGAGATTTGCGCTGGCACCTGCTGACGCTGGTCACCGCGCTGGTAGGTATCATGATGATCACAAGCCATTGGCCGAGTGGTTCATGTCATGGAAAAACCCCACAGGTACGTGATCAGGTTCTCCACTCGGTTCTTATGTCCTGATACACCTTCCCGCAGGCGCCGAGCCGGTCGTGCGCAGCTTTATTCCTTTGAGCGCTGCTTCCATTGATCTCTCTCACAAACCTCGCTTTTGCAGCCCAAGTCAGCTTTGGTATATGTTATGCAAAATGGAACGTATGCTGGCGGAACCTCCGGAGTCTCCTCCGGGTCCGTGGTCGGCAACAACGCGACACTTGCTTTCGAGCCGGGCAACATATACCGACTGCGCCTCATCAACACCTCGGCGTTGGCCATGTTCTGGGTTTGGCTAGATGGGCGTGCGTACACTCTCCCTCTTAAAAGACGCAGGGCCTTCAATCTTACATCGCCCTTGACAGACGACATGAAGGTCATCGAGGCGGACGGACAGGACGTTGAGGCGTACCCGATCGACGTCGTGCCACTTTCTGTGGCACAGCGGTATTCCGTGCTGGTCACGGCGCGGAACGACACATCTTCTAAGTGAGTTTAAATACCTCAGATACCAAACCAGCCCTGCATCTGACAGGCGCCTGCGATGTTAGCTTCGTCCTTCACGCAAACATGAACCCGGACGTGGGTCACCAATTTTCTCTTCTTGCTTGGTTTCTTGTGCTCAACTCCCGAGCTTGGTCCTTCCTTTCAGATATTCGACACTGTGCCGGACGACCTTCAGCTCAACGTATCCGCAACGATCCAGTACGACGCGTCCGCCCCGCGCGTCGAAGGCACGACCAAGGACAGCATTTCCGACCTCGACGACACGAAGCTCGTGCCCATCGGAGAGGAGGGTCTTACGCCGGCGGATGTGTCGTACAACTTCCACACGTTCTTCGACACTTTCAGCGACAACACGAACCGAGCTTCTTGTGAGTAAAAATTTGACATCGGCCAACGGAAAAACGCGCTGATCCGTATATGTCTATCGCAGTCAACAACATGTGAGCGCCGTTGCTCCCCAACCTGTGGAAGGGGATCGGGTCGCTGACGCAGCGGTTACCAGCACCTTCTCTTTCCCCAAGGTTCCCGCCATCTTCACGCAACAGTCAATGGGTAACGACTCCCTCAATCCGCGCGTGTACGGCGCCATGACCCACGCCGTCGTCTTGAAGCATCTCGACAACGTCGAGTTTACTGTTTTCAGTGCGTCTTCAGAAACCCTTCGTTCTGCGCTGAATCCGTCGTTCTGCGGTGAATTGGAATATTGATATTAATATCCCCATAGACTGGGATGCTGGCTTGTAAGACAGTGCTGTACTGCCATTCCGATGATGTTCCACTAATGACGGAAAGGCGATTGCAGCCATCCTTTCCATTTGCACGGTATGTTATAATGGTCTCTTTCCACAGCAAAGGGCGAATCTTTGGGCCCATCTCAATCCCTTTTGCAGGTCACAAGTTCCAGATTGTCCAGAAGGTCTACGACGTCGACTCGACCGACGTCGCACTCAACCCGCCCCTGGACGAGACGCAGGCCAACCCCATGCGACGAGACACCGTCATGGTGCGCTTGTCTATTTCAGGTCTATGGCAGAAAACCCGGACGCTGATGCTCCTTTTTTCACTTGCAGGTCCCTCCTCAGGGCTTTGTCCGCATGCGTTTCCGCGCTGACAACCCCGGCACATGGATCATGCGTAGGTCCTTTTTTTCGTGCCTAGCTGAACATGGCCCTTTCCATTTTGATGCGCCCGCTAACATATCCCAAACTATTCGTATCCTGAAGACTGCCACATCGACTGGCATCTGACTTCCGGCCTTGCCATGACCTTCATCGAGGCACCGGAAGTCTCCCAAGAGCGCCTGCAGCTCCCTCATTTCATGTACGATCAGTGCGAGGCGCAGGGCATCCCGACGACTGGAAATGTTGTCGGCAAGATGAGCACCATCGACTTCGCTGGGGAGCCGTATGGACCGTGGCCGCAAATCATGGGCTGGACACCTAAGGCGAAGGGCGCTTTCGCCGGGTGCATTATGTGCGTGTCGAGAACAAAATAATCCCGTTGATCCCGGGCACATGCTGATATGAGAGAGTCGCGTACAGCGCGGCGCTCATCGGCATCGGCACTGTCGTGTGGTACGCCCTCGGCGGGCTGGACGACGCGGAGGTGGAGGAGGAAACGCGGCGCAGGATTGCGGAGAAGGCGGCGCGGAAAGGAGCGATCAAGGGGTTGGTCGGCAAGCTGAAGGGCGGACAATGAGGGCTGGAAGGCCCTTGAAGAGGGGACAAACATTTTGTATTTTTCGGGTATCGAGCGACGTTGTCCGGCACTGTGTGAGCCGAGGTGAATCTTTCTCTTCGCATCGCTCGAAGTCATGATGCGTTTCTGGGTTAAATACACAATAATATCCGACACT
>JTLS01000775.1:0-13884 GCA_000826855.1 Basidioascus undulatus
ACCCTCAGGCCCTCCTCCGACTCCTAATGCAGATCTCCGACTCGCTCACGCGTCGATGGCCTCCTCGGGCTTGCCCCCGTTCGCAAGCGTCGCGCCGAGCCTGTTCCAGAGCAGCCAGTCCTATCCCCCACCGCACGCCGCATCCAATCAGCCACCCCCTCCATTATTTTCACAGGCACTTTGCACGTTTCCCGACTTACCTCCGGCCGCGCGCCCAGCGCCGCAGCGAAGCAGTCGCGCGCCTGGTCGTAGTTGCCCGTCGAGTACGACAGGACGCCGAGGCCGACCTGAACGTCCGGGTCGAGCTCGCCCGTTGACTGCGCGCGCGCGACGGACAGGAAGATGTCCGTCACGCGCTCGTGCGACGCCCAGGGGTTCAGGCTCGCCGACGGCGGCGCCGCGGAGGGCGCCTTCGCCAGCGTCGGGTACTTACGCGTGATCCACCGCTCGAGAGTGGACGTCGCGGCAGTGTCGTAGCCTGTTCAGGGCCGCACATGAATGACTGCGCAATACGTTGGGAGAGAAAGAAGGAAGCACACCTTCGTTGGTGTACGAGACCGCAAGGGACTGATCAAGGCCGTCCGTCAGCGCTCATCCCTCACGGTAGCAAAGTACAGCATGCAGACATACAATAAGCGCCTCAAGCTTCCCCTCGTCCTCGCGCAGGCAGCGCTCGAGCGCCCGGATCGCAGCCTCCTCCTTCTCGTCCATCGCGCGCGTGTTACCGAGCCACAGCCACGCCTCGGCGTTGCTTGGCTCGCGCTGCGCGGCCGCCTCGAACGCGAGCGCCGCTTCCGAGAGCGCCCCGCCCGTGCGGAGGAGGCGGTGACCCTCGGTGAGAGGATCGGGGTGCGAGAGGTAGGGGTTGTTTAATTCTGCGGTCCCGGTATCTCAGTCAGCTTCCGTAGGGCAGACAATTCAAAGAGGTCAGAAGCGACGCACCGAAGCGGTACTCCCCCAGCCTGGGGAAGCCGTCCTCCCCGACCCTGCCGAGCCCGTCCTCCATGTCCTCCCGCACGCGCGCCATCTCGCCCGAAAATTCGCGCTCCCAGTCGGCGAGGTTCGGGTTCGACGCCTCGCCCTCCTGCCGGAGCGTGTTCCAGACGTTCTCGAACTCGGCGAGGTAGTCCGGGTCCTTCTCGACGTCGAGCCCCTCCTTCTTGAGCGCATCCTTGAACGCAGCCTCCAGCGCTTTGTCCTCGTCCACCGCGGCAATCCTGGTGGCAGAGGCGGAGACGGCGGCGGGCTCGGCCGTGGAGGTGAACTGCGCGAACTGCTCCTCCCACTTGGAGTCGTCGAGCTCGACGAGCCGCGCCTTGCCCTTCCCCTTCGCGTTGTGCATTGTAAAATGCTGGTCCCAGTTGAAGGAGCGGTTGAACGCCTGCTCGAACGCGGCGCTGTGCGGGCCCGCGGCGGTCGCGGGCGTGATGTGCTGCTGGTTCTGGAGGAAGTCGGCGCGCCAGGCGGCTAGACCGGTCCAACTTGGTTGGTACAACGTAGATACCCATTGGTCTCAGAGATAATACGCACACTGGTGTTGAGCTACGTGGTGCGCCTCGTGCAGCTTCGCCTCCTGGAACGAGCGCTCCATCGCCTCGCGCTCCTGCGGCGTCAGGCCGGGCGTCTGTGCGGCGGTCCACGGCGAGCCGGCGCGGGTAAAGTCGCCCGCCCAGTCACCTACCCAACGCCCTAAAGGTAAGAAAAGCGCATCCCAAATTCGAATAGTCAGGCATGCCCAACGCACCTGCTCGCGGCGCCGGCCCAGCACCAATGCCGTCCAGCTCCCGCCTCATGCTCTCGAGCGCGAACGGGCTCGGCGAGGCCGACGGACCCGGCCCGGCCTGGAAGAACTGGTCTGCCAGGGTGCGGTCGCGAGCGTCAAGAGGGGCGGCTGAGGAGGTCGAGGGGAGGTGGCGAAGCTGTGGGTGCAGAGGGTGAGCAACCGAGTTGAGATGGGCTTGAGAGCTGAGGGGTTATGTCCGTACCGAAGCACCGGGGGCTCCAGGGACCATGCGATCCTGTTCACCCAAAGTCTTCAGAAACGATGCATGGGGAATGCACGTCAAAAAGAATGCCCACCCGCTGGAGGGACCGGTCCTGCTCGGTGTGCTTCAGCATCTGCGAGAGCGGGTTGGCGGAAGTGGAGCAGTCTGCGCCGCCGCTCATCATAGCTTGGAATGCCATCGCTGCAGGTTCTATGCGGATATGGCTTTGAATTCGATGGAGAAAGTGTATAAGCTGGTGGCTGTGGATGTGCGAGGAGATGGAAGTCGGGTTCAAGCAAGGGTGAAGGCGGCGGCGACGGGAAGCCGTCCAAGCCCGGCGTCGGAACAGCCGGTCCGTCAGCGAACTGTACAATGCAATTGCCAAATAATTGATACTTCCACGCGAGATCTGGATGCGCCTTGAGTTGCCGCTTGTTCTCCTCTCACGCTATACTTTGATCTTGACATTTCTCTTCCTCCTTGATCCTCTATTCTTAACCGGAGCGCACACTGCGCGGCCGTCATGGACCGCCAGCCGCCCTCGCCCCTGGCAGCAGCAAGAATCGCGCTCCCCGCCTCACCCGCATCCTCCGGCTCCCTCTCCTCGACCTCCCCCGGCCTGGCCTTCCAGCGCCGGCCTACGATCTCACCCGCATCCTCCACCGCTTCTTTACGACCCCGATCGCGCCGGAGCACGTCTGCGAGCTTACTCTCTCAGATTCAGACCGGCGTGACGCCTGATGAGGCCCCGCCGCTCAGCCCGAGAGCGAGGAGACTGAGGGACTGGGAGGCCGCGGAGGCTGCTAGGGAGCGCGACCCGGATGATACATTGTGCGTTCTCTCCGAAGTGCTTGATATATGCGTGGTGAAATGGACTGAGCAGTGCCGCACCACCAGCTACCGAAACGTCTTAGTCCGGCTCGACGAGCCTATCGGATCGATGTCCATGAGCCCGTACAATCGCGATGTCGTTCTCGCCGCGTTAGTCCTATCAGATTTACTCCGAGTCCCTCTGCTTGACTGAGTCTCTGCCTACAGCCGCAAAGGCCTCTTTATCCTCGACCTGTCCTCCCCGTACGACGCGCCCCGCTTCCTTCCCCAAGGCGGGAACTGGGAAGTAGCCGGTGCGCCCCTCCCCTCCCCCCCTTCCCCTCCCATCCACCTCTCACCCCCTCGCAGACATCCAATGGAACCCGCACCCGTCCCACGCGCCCCTCATCGCCTCCACCTCCAACACCAAGCTCCTCATTTGGAACCTCGAAGCCGCGTCCGGGCGCGGTTCGATCGAGCATGTCCTGCACGCGCACCAGCGCGCGATAACCGACATCAATTGGCACCCGTTTGCGGGGACACGCGTCGCCTCCTGTGGGATGGACGGATGGGTGTGGGAGTGGGACTTGCGCATCGGCGGGTCGAGGCCTGTTATGGGGCTGTGCGACTGGTCCGGTGCGTGGCTTCGTGAGAGGATGAGAAGACAACCGGGCTGATGGGATGCGGGAGGACAGCTGGGGCGACGCAGGTCAAGTGGAACAGGAAGGACGGGCACCTGCTTGCGTCCTCACACGGCAGCGTCGTGCACGTCTGGGACGACCGCGTACGCGCTCCCCCGCCGCTCACCATCTCCGCACCCCGATAACACCCCTCCCGCCCACACAGAAAGGCTCCCACCCGCTCACGACAATCCAAGCGCACGCTTCGCGGACCTACGGGCTCGACTGGTCCCGCCGCTCCCGCTCGCAGCTCATCACCTCCTCGCTCGACCGCTCCATCAAGCTCTTCGACCTCTCCGTGCCCCTTCCCCCCACGTCCACGACGCCCTCGGCCTCCCTCCTCTCCGCTTCGCGCCTCCCCGAATTTGCGCCCCGCGTCGATACCCCCCAGTGGGCGCTACGGCTGCAGCAGCCCGCCCTCCGCGCACGCCATCTGCCGTTTGGCGAGGGCGTCATGAGCATTGCGCAGAGGGGCGAGAACAGCGTGCAGATGTGGGGTGTGAGGGACGGGAAGGCGGAGGAGGCGCCGGCGTGGTCGTTTAGGGGCCATGAGGGGCAGATCAAGGAGTGCGGAGGAGGAAGCAGTTCGAGCTGAGCGATGGGTCCATAGCTGACTTGGAGCGTACCCCAGGTTCGTCTGGCGCACGCGTGGCGGACAGGATCTCGACTTCGGTGAGCAACGTCGATATCGTTTCGCGACATGCTAGATCGCTCACAAGACCATTTTTGCAGACGATCGCGAAGTAAGAGGCGCTTCAGGACGGCTGGGCACCCGTGCAGTCCCTCACTGACATGTCTTCGCCCTCCAGTTCCAGCTCATCACCTGGTCGAAAGACCGCACCCTCAGGCTATGGCCCATCGATCGCGAGCTAACAAAGGTGGGTCTCTTCCTCTTTCTCTTCCATTTGTCTCCATGCATATTCATTCCGTGTCCCCCGGATCAGCTGGTCGGCCACGAACCCGGCGGGAAGATCGACGTGCTCTTCACGCGGCGGTCCACCGACTCGGTCTCCTACCGCAAGCCGACCACGCCTCCCCCCACGGCCACCCGGCCCTCCGCAACAGTCACCGCGCCGACGCGTCCGGGCGGGGGGAGCTCCAGCTTCTTCCGGGTCCCGGGCGCGCCGTCGACCTCCCCGCCCCGCCCATCCTCCGCGCACAGCCGGAGCGAGTCGATCGTGCACTCGCGCTCGCGCGGGCCGCGCGCCGTCCCCCCGCCGCGTCTGCCGGGCGTGGCGCAGCTCAAGACCGTCTCGCAGCGCGAGACGGGCGGGTCGTTCATGACGCGCGGGCCGGCGGCGGGGAAGGCCATGCGGCAGGGGTACGACCAGGTGGACTGGCTCAAGCACGTCGCGATTGAGCGGGACGACCCGGGGCAGCCCGGGAGCGGGAACACGTCCGCGGGAGAGAGCGCGCCGGGGAGGTCCAGGATGCCGAGCCTTGCCAGGGGCGCGATTGGGGATCGGGACGCGACGGCTTGGGCTAGGAGAAGCACCAGCACGGGACCGAGGAGGAGTTCGAGCATGGAGAGGTCAGGAACGTTTGGGGATAGCGACCCGCAGGACCTTGGGCAGGAGTCAGTTGGCTTCCTTGGATCTGTTCGGTGGCAGGCGCTGATTCGCTGTTGGCGCGTGCAGGTTGATGGCCGTCACGCAGCGCTACGCCAAGCACCCGCGGATCCGGTTCGAGAAGGTATCTCGCGGGCACGCGGACCTTGAAAATCCTCGGAAAGCGAAGCTGACTTGCTATCGGAATGAGCAGATCGACGTCGGCAGCCGCACCTGCACGGTCGCCTGCACAACCGTCATCGACGGGCAGTCGATCCTCCTGCGCGCGACGTTCACCTTCCCCTCGGGGTACCCACAGTCGGACGACGACTCGGCGAACCCGACCGTCGAGCTCGAGCGCAACGCGGCGCTCACGCTCGCCACGCGCGCGTCGATCCTGCGGCAGCTCCGGACGCTGCGCCAGACGCGACGGCCGTGCCTCGACGCTTGCGTTCGCTTCTTGGCCGGCATCGAGGACGCGCAGGAACGCTTCGGCGTGGGCGTGTGGGAGGACGACTCGGACGAGGAGGACGGGAGCGTGCGCGGTGGCCGCCTCGGCACGTCCACTATCCTCGCTGGGAACGTCCCGACGCCGCGGACGTGCGGCGCGACCTTCGGACCTGACGGTGAGGGTTCTTTTCATCTAGTCGTTCGTATCGCTGCATGACCTGACGCTCATTCACTTCACGCAGGCCAACTCGTCTGTTTCTTCCCGCCTGCGCTCGTCGGGCGTAAACCCTTGCACTCGCGCTCGCCTTCCACGTCCACCAATCGCAGCCGCGTCGTGCGAAAGCAGCTGTACTCCTCCATCGGCGTCCTTTCCAAAGCTATCGCTGGCCTTTCGCGTCTCGCCAATGCCGGCGACGGACAGGGGCCGATCCGGAAAGTCGAGCCGATGCTGTACATGGAGCCTGTGCTCGGGCGTCGTCGTGTAAGTGTACATAAACCTTTTCTTTCCAGACACACCTGCAGAGTCGCTGACAAACACGGCATAGCTCCGTTCGCCGACGCGCGATTCGCAAACGTCCGGTGGGGGCGACCGCAGCTCCATCGACCGGGGCGCGAGCGCGTTCCTACTCAACCGCACTGTCCACATCCACCCGCTCCCCACGCCCTCCTCGCGCGCCCTTGCATCCGAGTTCCGGGTGCAGGGTGCGCCGCCAGCCGAGCTGTGCGTGCACAACGCGCGCGTCGCGTGCCGCCATGGCCGGCCGGACCTTGAGCGCATCTGGGCCAGCCTCGCGGTCATCTTGGCGTCGAGCGTGCCCGTCGCTATCATGGTGGATGCCCATGGCCGCAAGGCTGCGACGAGGGCGGTGGAGGACGAGGAGGGAAGCGCGGTCCTGAAGCGCGCGGAATGGGGGTTCCACCCGATGGGGAGGGCGCTCGTGGACAGCTTGTAAGCGACCCCCCGGTTCGGTCTTTGCGTCTGAAGATAGAGCTGACTGTCAGGTTCGGATAGCTTCGCTCACTTGCGAAATCTGCGCGATGCGCAGATGCTCGCTCTGCTTTCTTGCGTTCTGGCAGATCCGCACGTTCCCAAAGGTGCGAGCCAACTCCGTCCATGCAGGCGAGCGCACTGACTCAGAAGCATGTGCAGATCGCGCTGCTCTTCCATCCACGGCGGTCATCAAGCCGGTCTCATCAGTCGCCTCGGCCACAGACTACTTCTCGCTGCGCCCCCGCAGCGGTCCTCCTCTTCCCGTCATCACGCCATCCGGCGCCTGGCACTCGCCTGCCCCTTACTTTCCGAACAGTCCCACCGGGGCGCCGTCCTTATCTTCCGGCAAGGGATCGTGGTCGGCCTTCTTCAACAACAGCAGCTTCGGCGGCCTGCGCTCAGCCGGCACACCTCCGTCTGGTGCGCGGGCGTCGTTCGACAGCATCCCGCCCCTCCCCACATCCGCTACTCTTCCTGATTTCTCTCTCCGCTCCGAATCAATCCCCGTCCCTCGTCGCACGGCAACTGGCCTCGATCCGAGTCCGCGCACCGGTCGAGGCAAGCGCGTCCGGCACGACAGCACTCTCGCCTCGCACGCCAACTCGCCGCCGCTGACGACGCATCCACTCAAGTCCGAGTCGGGCGGCTCGCGACAGGGCGGCGGAGGTGGCTCTAGCCTCGGCCCGTCCAGCCCGCGTCAGTCCAGGTTGCAAAGCGTTACTACGACCCCGAAGCCGATAAGCCGCGGTCGGGTGGTAAAGACCGAATCGCGATTCGAAGATCCGGACAGCGAGAAATCGTGTGTCCATTTTTGTTCCTTGCGCGTTTAACCATGGCGGCCGCCCGATCTAACATCGCCGGTGTGCAGGCCTGCGGTGGTGTCTCTGCTGGATCCCGCCCTTTCGGCGCAGTTTGACATCCACCGCCTCTCGTACGCCAGCATGCTCTACCGCTGGCAGCTTCTCAACCAGCGAGCCGAGATCCTCAAGTCCGTTGCCGCATCGCATCAGCCGCGCGAGGAGGGCCAGCCCATATGGGTCCGCCTCGATGCCGACGAGGGGCGGGATGGCGCGCAGCTGGGTACGTTTTCCTGCGGTGCCGCTCTTGTTAGCTTTGGCTTATGCATCTGCCCTCGCAGAGATTCGCGCAGCGATTGGGGATGATGACAAGGGGCGTCGCCCGGATGCGTCTCACGTCCTTTGCATCGTCTGCCATCTGCCCATCAAAGGTGCGGCTACTTCGTCTGCTCTTGTTCCTGCGAAGACATCATTCTGAAGTGAATGATTTACTAGGCCTTACGCAAGGCTGCCTCATCTGCCAACACGCTTCGCATTCTTCCTGCTTCTCGGCTTACTTCGCCTCGGCTGGCCTCGACGGCGAATGCCCCACTGGCTGCGGCTGTCAATGTCTCGCGAACGCGGGTGCCGCCGGCGTGCTGCAGCTGACGGAGGCTGAAGTATCGCCGTCGTCTTCTGTTGCAGACGAGAATGACGATGCCGGCGATGGAGACATGCGGGGCGAGGGGACGGGTGTGAGCGGCTTCTGGGGCATGAGCGGATGGGGCTTCAACCCGTCGGGCATTGGCTTTGGTGCGGGCGTAGGAGCGGGTGACGACGCGAATGAGTTGTGGAGATCGCGGTTGAGCCGGGCGGGCGGAGGATGATATTATATTCCTTAACGATCACGCGTGCTCTGCTTATGTTAATGGGGTGAAAGCCGATTGTCTTCCGCCAAGAGGTAAACCGGCAATGTTCGTAGTGCCGATGTCCGCCTGGCCGCTAGCGCCATTAAAAAGACTTATGGACAGACATTACTGCAAACCCCAATGCGCAGCCAAAATCTCTACTAATAACATTCCAATGTAATGCGGGGTATAATATGCTGGTCTGCTGTTGGGATTGAATAATGCGAAGCCTATGTAATAGGGGACCGTCCGACGAAGAGTGTATTCTGTTGGCATCACACAATATCAGCATCATGGCAGCATAGGAAGGCGTCTACGCGTACGAGTGTACGCGTAACGCTGGAGACCAGGAGCTCCGTCCGGCAGGAATGCTCATGCGCACCTTCAAGTCAGTCCATTTGCCCATTGCTCCCTTCCTCGTCCCTCGGAGAGGGTGTCTCCGAACCAGCGCCCGCTGAATCGTCCGGATCTGGCGGGTAGTTCGTGTCGAGTGGTGCCGAAGTGTACAAAACTGAGGGTCGGTACACCTGCGCAGTGTCGCTGTCGCCGAGCGCGCCGGAAGCCTGTGCCGCCCCTTGGCCGGCAGGGGTTCTGCCCGCATTGCGATGGCTCTGTCGCCGATTCTGCATCCATATTCGAATCTGTAGGAGGATAGCGGTGTTGACTACGAAGGTGCGAACATGGGAGAATGAGCCTGCAGAGTCCGAGCCAAGCTCACCTGATGCACGCTCATGCCCACCCTCTCAGCAAGCTCTGCACGTTCCTCAATGGAAGGGAAGGGGTTCCGTTCGAAAGCCTGTTTAAATTTATTTTGGCACTTCAGAAAAGATTCGATGTAAACGACAAAAGAGAACGCACAGAGGTGAGCACGGTAACCTGCTCGGGCGTCGCCCGTTTCCGTTTCGCTTTGATGGGCGCTTCGCCCGAGCATGGATAGGAGGCTGCTGGACAAGGGGGGGAGTATAACGTCCGCTGTGCCGTGGACTGTATAGCCATGGACGGTACGCCCGATACGGTCTCGTGCGCGGAAAGGGTGGGAGACGCCGACCTCGATGAGGGGTGCAACGTTGGCGGTGCGGCTGTCCAGCTCGGCGACTGACTCGCCGGCCAAGTCCCATGAGAAGATGGACCGGCGACTTTATGTACGGGATCTGAAGGCGGCAATGGCGGTAGAACTGGCCGTGAGAGGTGGTACGCATCTGTTCTTCCCGGTAAAGGACTGCGTCAGGAACCAAAGCCCCCCGGATTCCGACCCCTCGGTTCGCCCATCCCGGTCGCTCTTCCCATTCTCTTTTCAGTGACAACGGAAATTACCTGACCTGAAAAAATCCTCGACCCGTCTTCAGTCTCAACCGCTCCTCCGCTCCAAGCGGTCCAATCTCCTGCGTCAAGGTCCTGCCCGGGCGCAATAGGCGACCGTCCTGCTGGCCTCGCCGTAGACTCGCCGTGGGGTGTGGTAGTCCACGCGGGATTGGCCAACGGGGCAACGGGAAGCAGGGGGGGCGGTGGATGGTAGGAGGGTGTATCGGTGGGAAGGGGAGGCGAGGCGACATTGGCAGGACGGGAGAAGGCGGATAGGGACGCCTGGAAGTAGTAGGGGGTGACGTCGGTCGGAGTAGCAGTCGTCGGTGGGGGAAGGACGATGTGTGAGCGTCGGATTTCGCCGTCTCCGTTTGCTGATCCGCCGTTAATGGCGAATCGAGCGAACGGAAGGTGGTTGACGGGGACACCTGGGCAGGGCGCGCCGGCGCGCTCAAACCCCTCGGCGCCATCGTGGTCGTCGTCCATCGACGTGCACAGCAGCGAGAGAGAGAATGTCGGGGGGGGAGCACAGCTACTTGGGCATTGCCGGGGCGAGAGCAACTGCGCGATGCAGCACAGGAGGAGTGGCCGAATACCGACCACGCTGGAGCAACCGTAGCCGAAGGATGAGTGACTGAAAATGTACAGGGGAAGAAGGCTGGGGGCAAGTTACAACGGCCAGTACAGTCCGACGGCCGGTTGCGAGCATTGTTGCGTGTGTTGCAGTCCGCCGGCGGGTGGGAGATTTAGAAGCTGGGGCGTGGCCAACGCTCGGTCTGCCTTGTCAAAAGCAAGGCTTCTTAGACCACCTCCTCCTCAGGGTTCCACATGGATCGGACTGGGCAGTAGGTAAACCTCGTTAACCGCGCCCAGGAGCGACCATGCGAAGCAGCTCGTTACCCGCACACCCCCGCGTAAGAGCCGCCGCACTGGCCAGCACGCCAAATGAGCGGCTTCGGGCTCGCTCAGGCGTCCGAGTCTGTCCAAGTATGCAGATCCCGGCATTGAAGCCATATGCTTTAATATGATTTTGGCTCGGCCACTCCCGAAACCAGAGACAGACAGGAGTAAGACATTGCTCGAACCGTATCTTCATGATTGCGTCGTCCACAACACAAATTTCGGTTGGCCGGCTCGTTCCTGGTGTTGGAAGATGGCGCATGCACGCAGTGCTGGAACCACCATTTAGACTTCGTTTGGTATTAAATCAAAGCGGCTACATCAAGCAGCAGTTCATGTTTGCACAGTCCGCTCAATGAAAATCTGTGCCGTGCCCCAGGCGGATGCGCATCTTCGAAGACCCATCGCTGCGATCGCCATGCTCGATGCGCGGAACGACTTCGCACGCCACCCACTTCATCTTGGTACTATCTGCGAAGCGACATTCAGACGACACGATACAATCCGAGCACGGCGTACCTAAGTCCTTTTATAGCCCCTGGTATAGCATACAAGGGCATGAAAGCACTCAGTAACGTCTGCTCGGAAGACCTGCTGGTCAAAATTTTCTCTTAGACACCGCCTCGGCGTGCGCAGCTGCCTCAGGGCTCTACAACGGTCGAGATATTGACCAGCAAAAGGAAAATCCTTCCAGAAGTGACGTTCCGAATTTGAGAAACTACGCCACTCAGTCACGTGGTCCTCCGGTCACGCAGGTCCACGAGGGTCGAGCGCCCTAACGCGGAGCTCACCGCTGGACCAACCCGACGAAGTGGGTCGGCTCTGTCGTCTCCCAAGCATTCAACATCTCCACCCATCTTGGTGCGAAGGCCCGCACCCAGCTAGTTTACTGTGAACGTTATACAGACTCTTCGTCAAGTCTAACAATTGGAAGCACACGCATCGGTCACGCTGGAGGTCGTTTAGCTGTACCCTCCCCCTCGAGCACGTCCTTTCATATTGCGGGAGTCGCGCCTGATCCGCAGCAGGTTGGTCAGCGGTCGGTCACTGAGAAAGATAGCTCTCAAAGGATAAAGTCGCGCAAACCTCATAACAAAGGAGAAGCACAGTGCTTTCAGGGCAGCCTGCGTACCGCCCCTAGCTCGCAACTGATCGTCCCAGCACGTTCTCTCGCGAGTACACGTTGGGGAAATATCAGCGGCATTGAGGGGCGACGTGAAAAACTTTTTCCCAAACGAACATACGGAGTGCTGGCGGAAATCCCGCCAACACACGTGCGCACGACAAGGGCACGCAATGCGGTACCGTTCACGGCGTTTGAGCGAGCCCAGCATCATAGTCAGATGACAACAAAATGCGAGAGAAGTACAAGTCCTGCTAACGATCCCTCAGCTTCTCCTCCTGCCTTCCACGACTCGCCAAGCAGATCAGTCGGCGATTTCGACCGAGGTGACGACTCCGAGGCCCTTGGTGCGTCCCTCGCGGAAGAGGAGCTTCATGCCTAGATGTGCATGCGGCGTATTGTCAGAAAGACCGCCAGCGCACGACACAAAGAGAAACTGCGACTTGCCCTCTTTGATGTATTCCGGCGTGCTGTATGGGACGGCGATAAGTCAGTTCAGGAAAGCGCAGCCTGGCAGTTATCTTGGTCCGACGTACCTGACGAACTCAAACAGGACATTCGCGCGGTCGCCAGTTCGCAGCAGACCCTTCTCGTTGTCGAGGCCGACAACCCGTACGGTCTGCCGGACTGCACCGATATGGGCCATGGCCTACCACCAGGTGTCCCTGTCCGTCAGCGGTGGCAGCCCTAGATACAGAGTCAAAAAGAAAACTCTACCTGATACGACGGCTTGATAGTGGTCTGGTGGCTGAAAACCAAACGCGTTAGAGATTGACCAGGCATGCGAGTTGTTGTGCGCTTACTAGAGGACCAGTATTGAGCCCGTGAAGCGGCGGACGGCTGTGGACAAGGATTTCTTCAGCATTCATCGACAAGAATGAAATAATTGGGATGTCCTGTTCAACTCACCTTTAGGCGGAACCTCCGACTTGGCGAGGATGACCTGCCCTTTCCGCACAGCGGTGCGCCTGACGCGCTTGAGAGCCATGGAGACGCTCTGGCCGGCCTCAGCAGCCGCAACGTTAGCGCGCTGAGCGGGACAGCGCAAGACATGTCAGCAGTGACTTCGGCAGTTAGGAGGGAAGAGAAACGCACCTTCCGCTGGATGGACTTGACCGTCGTCGACGTCCAGTGCCCGAGAGAGTCCGGTCCTAGCAAGATCTGGTCCCCAGGCCGAACAGAGCCCGTGAGGATGACTGGCGCGAAGTGTCAGAATCGCATCCGAGCATTACGCAGAAGCACACGACCACTTACTTCCATTGACGACAGTGCCGCTAGCAAAGTAAGCTTGTCAGCGGCGACCAGATGATACACGATTGCACGAAAGACTCACGCGAAAGGGACGGAGTAGACCTCGTTGATCTGGTACTCAAGCGGCTGCTCAACGATCTCACGACCGCCGTACGATTGCGGAAGGCAGTTGAGGAAGAGCTTGAGGTCGTCGACGCCCGCGCCAGTCACGTTCGAGATGAGGAAGATCGGGGCGAGGCTGAAGTAACCTGCATGTCAGTGGACAGTCAAATGAAGCGTAGTGTGATTGTTCTGACGAACCGGTCCTTCACGAACGACTGCGACAGCTCAACCGCAATTTCCTTCGATCTTACGAACACGGGTGACTTTCTGCAAGGGCGCAAAGCGAATCAGCGCTGTGGGGAGGGCTAGTGCAACAGGACGTGCAACCTACCTGCACCCCGGGCTCTTCAGGATCTTGCTGAGCTGCTTCAGCGTCTGCTCGAGCACGTGCGGCGGGCACATGTCGATCTTGGTGACGCAGACGATGACGGGCACGTTGAGAGCGAGGGCGACAGCTGCACGCGCGAGGACCTCAGACTGTCTTGTTCGTTCGCTTACCCAGCAGTCTATGGGTACGCACCGAGATGCTCCTTCGACATCCCTATCAAGCCTGCGTTGGAGGCGACCATGAGGATGACAAAGTCCGGTCTTGATCCGGTAAGGCCGAAGATGGTCGTCTTGAGGTACCTGCCTTACACGTGCGGGGTGTGAGCGCTGTACCAGGCAAGGCAAGACAAGGCAGAAGAGAGAGAGAGGGAGCACGAACCTCTCGTGCCCGGCAAGGTCGATGAACGACACGATCTTGCCGCTTCTTCGGCAGATCTCGTCCCACGAGAGCTTCTCTCTTCGGCTGCCCTCGGTCGTCGCGGGGGAGGCGACGACCTCGTGCCCGGCGGGGTCGAAGCCCACTGCGAAAAGCAACCCATCTCAGCCTCTTCCTCCCTTCCGAACGCGCGTGCCGGATAGTACGCACTGATTTCGAGCCCGACCTGCGAGTTCCGGGCGTGTGAGCCGGGGGGTGATCGGGAGATGAGGGAAAGCACGCACACTCGAAGTACGCCCGGACTCGATCTCGTGCTTGTGGCGGAACAGGTTGACACGCATCTGCATTGTTGGGGG
>JTLS01000776.1:0-13877 GCA_000826855.1 Basidioascus undulatus
GTCGAACGTAAGTCTGCGGTCCTTTTCCTTTTCCCTCTTCGCGTTTCCTCCTTTGTGGGGGTGGGGGCGTGTAGAGGTGGAGGAGGGTAAATAGAGACTGTTGCGTCGTAGGCAAGATATCAGCAACGAAGAGCGGGGGAGGGAGGGGAAGGAGGAAAAGACGCACCAGCACGACTCCCCCCAGGCCGCAGAAGAACGCAGCGAAGAGGACGTGTGGGGGCGGGTTGCGACGCTCAATCTCCATCTCTCTACCGCTTTCTCGCTCCTGAGCCGAAGGAGGAGGTTGTAGTTGGTAAGGGCCAACGAGGGAAAAAGTGGGGGACATGGCGGGTCGGGCAGCGAAGGATGGCTGATCGATTCAACAACACGACACGACACACGACACACGCCGATGCCGACGCCGACTGGCAAGCGCGTGAAAGCCAAGCGAGGGTCTACATTGTCGAGTGCATCCGAATCAGGCCAGCAGGCGCAGGGGCAGAAGGAAGACAAGCAAGGTCGGAAGTCAGCTCACAACGCGCGAAGGAAAGAAGGCAACACGCGCCATGGACGCGGCTTACGAGGGCGGATGCAATTCCGTATCTTATCTGCTCCTCCTTCTTTCTTCAACACAACAGCAACAGGAGACGAGGGATATAGGGAACGGGGATGGGATAAGGATCGTGGTGATGGTGGTAGTGGTGGTAGGAACGGTGGTGCATTTTCGCTCGACTGGCCTGCTCCGACACCCGATCCATAGAGATTGGACGGGGCTGGAGAGAGGCGAGAAGCGGGCGATGGGTGCTGGTGGGCCCCGGGAATTGGGGCCTCACTCATCGGCGGGCGGCCATCGGCACGGTGGTTCAGCACCAGCTGCTTTCTCAGCCTTGCAGTTGACGCTTTTATCACTCAGCACGCTGAGATCGCTGTCCCCCTCTGTATCCACCTAGATTTATTCGTATTGCAACTGGATGTTATTCGCATGATGCTTGTGCGGACTTGGCAGACATGAAAATTCAGGGGAAAAAAGGGGAAGTACGGAAGGAGGACGCGCTGTTCGGGAAGCTTTTCGGCCCCGTCACGTTGGCCGGCGGGCGAGCCGGGCTCCGAACTCCCGGGCGCCGACCCCCGCGGCCCGCGATCGCGTCAGCGGGGTTTGCGCAACGGGGGGACTGCACCCGATCTGAGAGTTGCAAAAAGGCCTTGAAGAGTCGATTGTGATTGGTGAGGTGGTTGTATGAAACTGCAATGGGCACCAAACAAGGCCTGCAGGAAACATACAGTGAAGTGTAATGAAGTCCTGCACCGGCCGGGTCCCTTGGGAGAGGGACGACGCTGGGGACCATCCTCCTCGGAAAGGGACGGTTTCTGTCCAATCAAGGGACAAGAAAAAAGTAAGAAGAAAGGGCATGATGTAGTTCATGAGCGAGAGAACTGGATTCCCTGAGCAGACTGGGCACTCTGAGTCTTCGGTGGAACATTTCTGCTGGACCCAGAGTGACAGCAACGGTGTCGCAGTGCCTGGCCGGTTGGATATGCGGTATGGTAGTCGAGCGTGCACTTCGCAAAGCAAGGATCCTTTACGATTCATAGGTAGTTAATCACATGCGTAGGAGGGGCGGGCAGACAAAAGGCGAGGCCGCTGGGAATGCGAACTGGTGCGAAACAAATCCAATACGCTTTGGTGGTCCCCACATTAGGCTGATGGAGGTGGTTGTGCCCAGGTGAGAAGGGAGGTTAACTGCTCCTGACGGAAGGAGTTCGGTGCGAGCTGCGCTGCGAGAGGCCGCAACGAGGGTGCACCGGCATTAGTTTAAACTTCGCGACTCTAGTTAACATGTAAACGGACCCCTCCTCAGGATATAGCTGAAATTTAATGTTTTTAGTATAGGGGCAGGTGTAGAGCCGACCAGCAGGTCCGGAAAGCGTCGTCTACGGCCGGTCGTGTCGAATTGTCGATGTTTCCCGCAAACTTGCCTGCTTGGACCCGGCTTGCAACCCCATGTCCACCCTCCCCACAGTGTCTCTCATCTTCCACACCACATTTCATCAAGGGTGCCTCAAGACTAAGCAAACGCAGACATTTCATCAAGGGTACCTCAAGACCAAGCAAACGCAGTTCTGCCTCCAATCCGCCTCGCCGTGGAGACGCAAAGGGGGCAAAGGTTGTTCTTGGGCGTGAGAATTAGGCTGAGTGAGAAGGAGAACTGGAGAAGAACACGGGTCGAGGAGAGCGCGGGTCGAGAAGAATGAGGGTAGAGGAGAAGGGGAGTGCGTAGTGGAGAAGAATGGGGTATTCTCGCACCCACGAACAAACGTCCTTTTGCACCTCATCGTCTTTACCCACCATCGTTATACCGTGCCAAATTCCTCCGTGTTTCGCAGCTTCGCATGTTTCGCATGTTTCGTCGCTTTGTTGTCGCACCATATTTGTTTTGTAACACATTCTGACCCGCACCTCCCATTATGATTTATGCATGGCGTATATGCAGACCGGAGTAGTCACGCCAGGACTGCCGAACGGCAATTTCATGCCCTTCAACGGTCACTGCGCAGCGTGAAAATGCTGCTGATGAACTGATGAGCTTCTGTCCTGTTTTGTTTTGTGCCGACTGATTCTGGCCAATGGGACATCTGTCGATTCCGAATGCGAAGTGACATTGCTGCACACGCCGGGTTCCTTTTCACGCCTCTTCTCGACAATCAGCATCGAAACGTACTCAAGTATTGCACTAATGACCTAATACATCAATCATAACCAGTGGTCCGCCGCCTTCGCCGCCGCTCTGGCGTCGTTCTCCAGCGTGGTGCCCTGCAAGTCCTTCACCAGCCGCTCCTCCACATCCTCGCGCGAGACTGCCATGGGGCGGTCCCGCTTGGCAAGGAGGTTCGCGTTCGCCGTCGGCTCGACCCACGGGGCGCGGTCCTTGGGGTGCTCGCGGTGGACACGGCCGTTCTGCGAAAGCAGTACTGTCAGCGACGAAGTGCATCACACCCCAATACATACGGTCAACACGCACAATCATCACGATATCCACGTTCTTGTTGTCCGACAAAAGCGTGATGTCTTCGAGCGGGTTCCCGTTGACGAGGACGAGATCGGCAAAGTACCCCCGTTGGACCTTGCCGAGCTCGTGCGGGCGCTGCATGATCTCGCCGCCGAGCGCCGTCGCGGCGAGGATGGCCTCCATCGGGGAGAAGCCGAGGAGCTTCACAAAGTGCTCGAGGTCGCGGTAAGTCCCGTGAGGGGACCAGGCGAAGCTGTTTTTCGGACGGAGTCAGCATCTATCACCGTATGGTGCATGGGAGTGGAAGACGCACCCGTAGTCGCCGCCCGGAAGGATCCGGATGCCGCGCCGCTTCATCTCCTTCAGTCCCTCGATCGCGATCTCGAGCTCGCGCGCGTATCCGACTGCTTCGGCCTTGGAGACAGGGTACCCGAACGCCTCTGCGTCGTACAGCGTCGCGTACAGCCAGTTGATTGCGGGCGCGACGAAGACGCGGTCTTTTTGCGCCTCGAGCGCGTTCATCGTCGTGTCGGAGATGAAAGAGGCGTGGTAGATCTGGGGACAGGCATGGGTTTGTCAGTCGAGTACGGGTGCGAGTGGATGATTTGATTATTGGATGACGCACAATGTCAACACCGTACTGCAGGCATTGCAGGATGCTCTCGTCCGAACGAGCGTGTGAGCACACACGGATGCCAGCCTCATGCGCGAGCTACCCCACCAAGCATGCTACCCGTCAGCGCCATTTACCAAACAGCCCTCGCAAGCTCAAGCGCACCTCCACCGCAGCCGCAACGCTCTCATCCTCGAACGTCGTATCCTCCGCACGCAAATGCTCCGTGATCTCCTCGCCGCTCATACTGAGCTTGATCAGATCCACGCCCGTGACAATATGCTCCTTGACGATCTTCTCCGTCTCCGCCCGATCGTCCGCGTACGCCGTGATGCCGGGGACGAGCGTCCCGTCGCGAGGGGCGATCTCGCGCGCGTTCGCGAGCGCGCGCGGGCCGGGGAGAGAGCCGCTGTTGATTGCGTTCCGGAGGACGACGTCCAGGCGCTGCTTCGCGGACGCGGCGCCAACGCACATCGTGTAGCCGCAGTCGAGGAAGGTGCGCCTGCCGAATTAAGTGTGTGAGTACGTGAATGTGGTTGAAGTGAGGGTGAAGGACCGTACGCGGAACGTGCTGAAAACAGCTGCGAAGGGGCAAGAAGTCAGCTTGAAATGCACTCACAGCGTTAGCAAGGGAGAAACGCATACAGTGTGCTCCTCGATCCCCATCTCTCCCAGAGCATCCAGCGCGCCAGCGTTCGTCCAACTGAAGTGCGTGTGCGCATCAACTGCGCGAAACAATATCGTCAGCTGCTTTCATCGCCCTTGTAACATGACAGAACAGAACGCACCCATGCCGCTCATGAGCGTCCGCCCCTTCCCATCGATTATCCTCGCGCCCTGCGCATCCTCCTCAGAGACCGTGTGGCCTACGGATACAATGCGGTTGCCCTTGACGAGGACGTCGCCCCGATAGGGTTCGCGGCCGGTCGAGTCGAGGATGTTGACATCGCGGAAGACAGTTGCAGCGTCCGGCTTTAACTGAAGACCCATCTCCAAATGAGCGAGTGCCGTAACCCCGACGAAGTCTCAAGAACAGGACACGTACGCAAGGCATCTCGTACGTGTTAGGTTTGATGCGCGGGTCGGGCTTGGTGAGGTCGACGCCGCGGAAGGCGGGCTTGAGGGGGTCCCAGGGCTCGCCCAGGCCGTTGAGCTCCGCGGGCGTGGCAGGCGTGACTGGCGCACGCCTCACCCAGGAGGGCGTCTTGAAGCGCGAGGACGAGGGCGCGACGGACGGGTTGAACTTGAAGCCGGGGTGCGGGAGACTACCGCCGATGGCAGTGGGAGGGGTCAGGGCGGCGGCGGTGGGTGCCATGCTCAGCTCAGGAAGAGGTCAGATCGAGGGTTTTAGGGATGATAGAGAGTGTTGAACGATTATGTTGAGGTTTGGTTGGCGGTAGCGATGGTAGGTGAGTAAAAAGGAGAACAAGATTGAGCGTAGCTGACCCCTTCCAGGAACACGCTTATCGTGGCCCCTCACTTGTGAACAATGAGTCAGCCGACGGGTTGCGCTATGGATACAGTTCACGTGCACCCCCTCGAGATGCTGGGGGCCTTGGTGGACCGGGACGAGCGCATGCATCTTCCCGCTCGAAGCTGGAGCACCGCGGCCGCGGCACCGAGGCCGGGTGCTGATGCGAGTCGGATAAGGTTGACCGAATGTAAGTGGTTTGAATGTTCGAAAATGAGTATCTCGTGGCCAGGGTAGGTAGCGTTAGTGGAGGGTGCGCAGATGGTGGGGAAGAGATCTGGGGAGAGGGCAAGCGTTCGCGCGGCTACCTGCGGCTACCCACGGTTAGACCCTGCCTCCCATCCAGCACGAGTGCCCGGACCTCTGGAGCACTCCGATTCTCTGACTAACCACTTTAGTTGCAGCGAATCCTGCATTCGACGTTGTACCCTCCACATTCCAAGGTTGCAGTTTCAGCGAGCCGGAGCGTCTTCCTCCCCGGGCACCGCTCCGGGAACCGCACTTCACTTTCAACCGGCTCGGCCTACTCTCCCTCTTCTCTACACCTCGATCACACTCCATTACCTCGACCAATACCGCTATTCATACCTTATCTCCCACAATGAACGTGCCTGTCGTCGCTCACCGCTTCCTCCTTTACCGCCCCGCTCCCAATGCCTCGCCCCTGCTCGGTCTCGTCGATGACGCTCAAACCACCGTCCGCGCGGTGTTGAACACGAAGACCGGCCAAGCTTACAGCTCCCTCTTCTCTCTGGTCTCGGACTACCCGGAGCTCTCTGTTGATGAGAAGCTCGCCCTCGTGCCTGGCTCGAAGCGTCCACTCGATAAGGTCGAGAAGCTCGCGCCGCTTCCCGGACGGGATGTACTCTGTATCGGAAAGAACTGTGCAGACCGCTTTTTTTTTTACTCTTACAGGAATTGCGCTAACAGGAGCTAAATTTCAGACAAGGATCATGCGCGCGAGTTCCAGCAGTCGGGCTTCGACTCGTCGGACAAGAACGAGCAGCCGTCGCACCCCGTCATCTTCACGAAGCGCTGGACGTCCATCGTCCCGGACGGTCACCCCATCTACACTCACCCGAACGTGACGGAGACGCTCGACTACGAGGGCGAGCTGGGCATCATCGTTGGCAAGCCGGGTAGGGCGATCAAGAAGGAGGACGCGTGGAAGCACGTTTGGTGAGCAGGCGCTCTTTGCTGTGATTCTTGATATGTGGCTGACGGCGTAGTGCAGGGGCGCTGTTATCATCAATGATGTGCGCTTTGATGACGTCCCATTTCGCCCGGTGCGTCCCTGCTGATATCCTCCTGAATAGGTCACGGCTCGCGAGCGTCAGCGCGACCACAAGCAGTTCTACATCGGTACAGCCACATCTCTGTTTCTTTTTAACACAAGCTAATTGTCTATGACAGGCAAGTCGCTCGACACTTTCTGCCCGATGGTGCGGTCCCCTCACTGCAGCTTCGCATGACTCCTGTGGTCCGCTCACCTTTCCGCCATTCTCCAGGGCGCATTTGTCGTCCCGTCCTCGTCGCTGCCGTGGTCCGACTTGCACCTCACGACCAAAGTCAACGGCGCGACTCGGCAGAGCCAGAACACGAGCGAGCTCATCTTTGACGTCCCTACCCTGATCGAGACTGCTAGCATGGGCATCACGCTGCAGCCTGGGTACATTGTTGCTGCGTTTTATGAGATCTCAGCGCAAACTATCTGACGGCCAGAATGCTGCAGCGATGTCATCGCGACCGGCACTCCTTGTGCGTATTCATTTCCTCGTCGTATCTGGTCCACTAGTTGAGCTCGGATGCTTGACCCAATCCAGACGGCGTGGGCATGGGCATGAACCCCAAGACCTGGCTCAAGGACGGCGACGTCGTGGAAGTGTCCATCCCGCCCCTCGGCACGCTCCGTAGCCCCATCTCTTCCACCCCGCTGCCCGCCGTTTCCACCCTCCCCTCCTCCACCGCCTCGGCAGCCGCGGCGGACTCGAACCTGGTGCGCCTGCCGTCGGGCAAGGCGCTGCACGTCGAGGTCTCCGGCCCGGCGGACGCGCCCGCAGTCCTCTTCATCCACGGCCTGGGCGGCTCGCTCCAGTTCTACAAGCCCGCTATTGACGCGGCCGGGCTCGAGCAGGCCCAGCGCGTCGTGCTCTTCGACCTCGAGGGTCACGGTGTGAGCCCACTCGCGAGCGGGGAGCTGTCTGTCGAGGGGTTTGCGGACGATGCGAAGGCCGTGCTCGACTTGCTCGGGATCAAGGAGGCGAGCGTTGTGGGTCACTCGATGGGTGGTGTAAGTTGATGCGCATTGCTATGCACCCTTGGCGCAGCTAATTCGTGTCCCGCCTCACAGCTTGTTGCGACTACCTTTGCAGCCAAGTTCCCCAACGTCGTCAAGAACTTGGGTGCGTTTTTTCTCCTTACACTGGATCTCTTCCCGGTGCATATTCAATCCCTCCTCTCCCAGTGCTCCTCGGCGCCGTCAAGCAGTTCGCCCCGGCCGGGCAGCAAGCGCTCGCCGGCCGAGCCGCGACCGTGCGCGCGCAGGGGATGACTGCTCTTGCCGACACGATCGTGAAAGCGGGAACCTCTGCCCTCACGCAGTCTTCTAATCCGCTCGTCAAGCACGCCGTGCGCGCCTCGGTCGCGTCCTCGCCCGTCGAGGGCTACGCGCGTGCGTGCGAGGCACTCGCTGCCGCGCAGGAGCCCGCGTACGAGTGCATTACCGCGGGGAGGACGGTTGTCGTTGCGGGGCGGGAGGACAAGACGAGCCCAGAGGCGACGACGGCCTTTTTGCAGGAGAAGATCAAGGGCGCGGAGGTCGTCTGGCTTGAGAACGTCGGGCACTGGCACATCTTCGAAGATGTCGAGGGCGTTGCGAAGGTGTTCCGGGACGCGCTGTGATGCGAAAGAGAGTTTTTGAAATATAAATAGACATGTGTTCGACGTTATGGAAGTGCTTTTGCGAGTAGCTTTGACGAGATAACGGGACTGCCGAAGTCTTTCACGCAGCTCCTTTGGCGCTGGTGCGTAAGCTTGGATGTTTACTGGAATCACTTGTATCCAAATTTATTCAGTTTGTCTTTTGCCAATAGCCGGCCTCGTCGGGCTCTTCACGTCGATGCAAGACGAGCTAGCACACAGTACTGAACTGTTCGGCATGCATCGCAAAGGTGCCAAGGTCGTGAAGAACGGTGGAGGTCTGGAGGTGCTGGCATCACGAGGAGAAGCTCAATCAACCGTGATAATCGGGGGTTGTTCTAACGCACGCCTGTACTAGCGTCGGCGTGGTCACGAGCAGCGCCTCCGCCGGCAAGCTCAGACAGAGGAGGAACGGATCTTCGTGTCACTTTCTGCCCTATCCTTTGCATTGTGTACCCTCAAGACGCCTCGTACTTCATACAATTCGGCCTCTCCTTCAACCCTCCCGTCACCCAGACTTGCCGTCTTTGTTTCGTCCGATGGGCTGGCTGGGCAAGGGCATTCTCGCTCGCAACGGGCTCCTACCTGCCCCCGCGTCCGATCCTCCCTCCAAACCGTCGTTCCCTTCAACGCGTACAAACAAGAAGATCGAGGAAATCACTCACATCGAGGACGTCACCACTAGCACCTCATCGGCTGGGACTTCCGACGACGACGACTTCGGGACCCCTGCGGCTCAGCTCCCGTCTCTTCGGACGTTCAGGGGACGGCGCCGGCGGTCTGTCGATGCGGTCAATCCGCCTTTCATCCCACCCGAAGAACTTTCCAAGCACACAGACGCTGAACATTCCATGTGTACTACCTGCGTCCCGGAAATACCCCACTCACCGCGCTGATGTTCCGCCGCAGGGATCTGCATCGACGACCGCATCTACGATGTGACCGACTTTCTCGATTGCCATCCCGGGGGGAGGATCATTATCGAAAGCTTCGCAGGGAAGCAATGCGGCTGGCAGGTACGTTGAGGGATTTGCTGGTGCAGGCGGAGGGTTTCTGACGTGTTGAACCGATCTTGCACAGTTTCGAAGGTTTCACACCAAGCAGCATTTGGACATGTGGAACAAGAACTTGTTGATAGGAAGGACTTACCCTTTACCCGAGAATCAGTTCAAGGAACCCCCTAGATGGATAGACACGAGCGGGTTTTAGACAATGTTACGTACCAAATTGGCGTGCCAGCCTCGCCTGCAGATGGGCTGAACGACTGGCATCCATGCTAGCAACATACGAGCCCATTTTCACAGAATTCTCTTTTTGAAGGGGTTTTGACGCTATTCTGTTCGGCAATGCTCACAGGTGGTTATGATCAGAGTTCTGCTTGGGCGAGGTGTCCGAAGTGTCTGGCAGCCCCCGAGGCAAGCATTCTCAGGCGTCTCGGCGTGGAACTGAAGTGGCATTGTCCAAACTACGTTGTAAGTTTGAATTCTGCTCTCCTTTTGATTCCTTAAAAATGTCCATTATAGAGTTCGATAGCTTACGAGCCGGTGATCATAGTGGGAAGGCCAAAGTACGACGTGGTCGCGGTCGAATAGTCCGGACCGGCGCTGAGGGCATTGCTAGAATAGGAAGATTCAAGACCCCAAGTTATACCTACACAAATCCACAACCATCCTCCCCTTGTTCAACGGAAAGGAGACTCGGACCGCCTGGCCAACGCCTGCAAGAGACGGCAGCGCTGTTCCGAGCACGCCTAAGAACGCCATTCATAACAGCTACACCTTTAAGGGATGTACTCGGTTACCTCTGTACAATTCCGGTTTAAATGGCCCCGAAAGGTGTTTATATAGACTACTGAGCCCCTCGCTGGTAACACTGCAAACAAACTGAACATCGGGCGCCCGCTGAAGCTCATGTCTCGTGAGTCTTTGCGTCTGCTTTCGCAGGAGACGTCAAGGCTTGACCGTTCCCCAAGGAAACGGTCCAGTCCTTTGCTGTTTTTTAGATTGGCACCAGCTGCGCGTGAGGGGGGAAGACGAGCCTACTGGCCCTTCGCATTCGCAGCCACCGAACAAGTTGTGCTGAAAATCGGGAAGAATGGCGTGTGGTAACACGAGCAAGGTGGTGTTCTCTCCCAGGGTCAGGGTGAATGACTGTATTTACTGGGCTTCATGGCGACAAGAGCACGCCATGCTCGGATACGGGAGCGCACCAACTTCTGCACCGGCTACGCTGTTGTCGTCCGTTCACGCAGTCTCACAGCGCATGTGGCTAAAACGATTACACGAAGGAGATACACCTTTCGTTTTACATTTAGTTTAATAGTGCACACTTGATCCCGAGCCAAACTAGGTAGTGCAGCCCTGCTTTATGCGGATGGTTAACGGCGCTGTGGGACATTTCGCCTACCATGGATCTCTTTACAAGCTGATGCGCCTTGCTTGGCATACCCAAAACACAAGTCTGAATTTGGCTCATGTCTCTCATCCAGAACGATCTCAAGACATGCCGAGTTACAACGACTACATGATCGCCAGGGTGTCACCTTCATTTTCCCCCAAAGTGCTGCTGACTCCTCCGGTGCTCTTGTGCCCTCTTCGACAATCCCCGATCGGCAGCTTTTGCGAAGACTCTGTACCACAATAATAATGCTTCCGTCGTGCCCCTGTATGGCGCTTGTAGCATGCACAGTGCCACCAATCCAACATCCCCGTTACCCAATCGTGTCACCTGGGCCGGTCTCCCTTCGGCTGCGAGCAAGTACTCACGGGACCTTTCAGAATCCTTCAGCATCCTGTACTAGTGGGTCTAATCCTGGTTGAGTCCCGTCAACGAAGCCTTCAGTGTGGAAGTCTCGCTGCCGACTCGCAAGGTCGATGTTCGACGTTGCCGATGAGACAGTGCGCTTTGAAGCTCGAAGGTGCCTGGAGCTTTCAAAGTGTGGTGGATATGCCTAAGATACTTAGAGATCAACATGAGATCCCAGGGCAGACGGATGCAAGAGACAAAGGGAAGCGGTGGACGGGCAGAGGACAGCCTCCGGCGGCGTGTTCGCCTCCTGCTTCCGAGACCTCCGACGTCCACAGAGGGAGGTTTTCACGGCCTCCGAAAGAAGTCTCATCTACACTATCCAATGGCCGATGAGGAGGAGGGGAAGGCTCAATGAGCGGTGTACGCAATTCTGGTCACTGGCCACCCGTGGCGTCGCCGCCGTAGAAATCCGGACCACGCACAGGCAGCTGCAGGACGTTACTCACACACTCACGCAAACAAGCTGTTCCAGCAATTCTCGCTCGCGCTGACATTGATTGTGAGCATGTAATACACAGCGAGCGAAGCCAGACATTCATATGTTCGACAACTCCCTAGACTTGCCGTCATTTCCCTCGGAGACTCTCCGCCTCTGCCTACTCCTCTCGACTCCCTGCGACAACGGCACTGTCGTTGCAGCAGTACACCGCCAACCATGCTTCCCCCGTATCCATAGCACGCAACAGTGGGTCGTGCTCCTCGCCCTTGGCCAGAGTCGGCTCGGCCCGCTCGCCTGCGGAGGTGTGGAGGTATGCGATGGTACGAGAGGAGGAAGGAGCTGAAGAAGTTGATGTTGAAGGCGAGGTCAGACGGGATGGGGACAGGTTGCGGCCGAGCAAGGGGGGGCAGAGTCGTTCAACGCCCCGAGGAAGGTGTAGACCTTGACAGCTCATTTGTGGTAGCCCGCAAACTCGTCATCTGTCTCTCGGTTGATGTCGTCGGCCAACACCCCAAAAAGATCGGAACTCCCACCGCGTTCGACTCTTCCGCACCATGGATGGAAAAACAAGGCAGCTCCTGGCTGGTCGGCGGACGGAGGGCAGTGACGGCGGCGGCGGTGCAGGGAGAGAGCGGGTGTGGGTGTGGATGAATAGACTGATTGTTGAGATCGTTAGCAACGGTGAGGACGTTGTGAGCGTGGCGAGGATGAAGAGATCGAGGAATGGGAGGGTGGATCAACGAGATCAACAAGTACTACTGACCCTGTTCGTCCTCCTTCCTTCTGCTGCCCCTTCTGCTTCTGTTCCTCCTTTCCAAAGGTCCCGCGCGTGCGGCACGGCGGCGGCGGCGATGAGAGACCGAGGAGAGCAGATGAAGCGTGCAGTGGTAGCGCTAGCGTGGTTGCTAGCTCGGAAAGAGTTGATGCGAGGTGGGGTCAGTTTTTCGCCTGCTCCTCTGCTCCTCCCTCCACCCTGCATCAACACTAAAGATTTCCATTCCCTTCTCTTTTTCGAGAAATCTGAATAGAACTGGTTAACGCACTATTGAGAGCCTCCACTTCCACTAGAGCACGGCGCCACGGCGCACTGATAGCGAGTATGGTATCGATGGCTGCTCGCACCTGCCCTAACCGCCCCCCTCGTCTCGGGCCCCGCACCACCGGCCCCCTACAGGCTGCGTCGACTGCCGTAGCCCCGGACGAGCAGGGAAATGCTCAGGCTCAAGCTCCAGAAGGCACCACGGCTTGAATCTGCCCAGGTGCCCTCAACCTCCGACCCCTCCCGACCCACGCAGCCTCGGTTCCCCACATACAACTCCTACACCGCTCCGACTCTCCGCCGTCCTAGATCCCGAAGCACACTTTGTCATCCCTGTCACCCTCTTCTCCAACTCCCAGCCTATATCCACGCCCTCATAAATTCCGGGGCGAACTCGCTCTTCATCGATGACCGGTTTGCGGCCCAACACCAGCTGAAATCGGTGCCTCGCCCACTCCATGTCATCGACGGACGACCTATCTCGTCCGGGGCAGTCACTCACTGCATCTCTGCCAATCTTGGTATGGGCCCACACTACGAATCCACCTCCTTCGACATCTGCAGTATCGGTCACTACCCCATTGTTCTCAGCATCCCCTGGCTCCGTCGCCACAATCCCACCATCGATTGGCAACGCAACGCCATCTCGTTCAGCTCCGCCTACTGCAACACCCTGTCCCGTCTACGCTATCAGCTCTCCCGCTCGTCCCCACGTATCAAGACCCTGCTCGGCACCATTCTGTTGCTTCGGTCTGCCAAGGGCATGCCAGCTCGGCTGCTTGCACGTCCGTCCAGTCCATATTCCCCAGTCCTGCGCCATATGCATCTGTCCAGTCCCGCTCCAAAGTACCCGCCCCAGTCTGCCAAGGCAAGTCAGCTCGGCTCCTTGCGCATCTATCCAGCCCGTATCTCCCAGCCCGGCCCTTCGTGCCTCAGCCCAGCCCACGACCCCGGCAGTCCCGCCACAGGCACGCATCACCCTGTTAGGAGCAGCAGCTTTCGCCGCCGCTGCCGCCCTCCCAGGTTCCACTACCTTCGCCATGCCCCTCCGTGAAGTCCTCAACGACCTCACCGTCAACACCACTAACCGACCTACACGTCCGGATAACCCATCCACCACCCCCCTTTCCGAACTCCTTCCGCCCCTCCCGGGCCCCCCGGAATACGTCGACAACCTCCGCAGCATCATCCCTCCTGAGTATCACGACCTCCTCACGGCATTCTCTAAGACACAGGCGGACACACTTCCCCCGCACCGTCCATATGACCATGCTATCGACCTCGAACCCGGCACAACCCCTCCATTCGGCCCGCTATACTCCCTATCCGAGCCTGAACTCAAGGAACTCTCAACATGGATCCAGGAAAATCTCTCAAAAGGATTCATCCGCGCCTCGAAATCCCCTGCTGGCGCCCCAATCTTGTTCGTCAAGAAGAAGGACGGCTCGCTTCGCCTCTGCGTCGACTACCGGGGCCTCAACCGCATCACCGTCAAGAACCGCTACCCGCTTCCTCTTATCTCGGAAACCCTCGACCACCTCCGCGGCGCCAAAACCTTCACCAAACTCGACCTCCGTGGCGCTTACAACCTCCTCCGTATC
>JTLS01000777.1:0-13875 GCA_000826855.1 Basidioascus undulatus
GTACTGGGACGGCGTGCGCGGGGACGCGTACGGCGCGTAGCGGTACGTGGGCGACGTAGGCGACGCGACCTTGCCTTGCGGCGAGCGGCTCCCTGGTCTTCGGCTGCTGGACGGCTCGCCGCCGATGGAATGCATCGACGCGACCGAGTTGTTGCGCGGGCGCTTGACCATCGCGGACGAGGGGCCGGGCATGCCCGACGGCGCGGGCGGCAGGACGGTGGGGATGATGGGCGAGGTCGGCATGGGGGAGATGTCCTCGGCTTCGCCTCTGTGAAATGACGGACGGGGCTCGTGTCACCCATTCTGGCCGGGAAAGTGGGAAAAGGACTGAAGGAAGAAAGGACGTACCGATACTGCAAGATGCCGTTCTCGTCACGCTCTGTCCGCACGGGCACCCGGAAGTTCGTCTTGACCAGGTACTCCGGGCTGATCGGCAGGCTCGCGAGCTCGGGCAGGCTCGACGGCGTCCGTAGCCGCCCGCTTTGGACATCCTCGAGCGTGTAGTACGAGACGAGGTGCTGCGCCGACCCGTTGATCGTGAGCGACATCGTCTGTCCGGACCCAACACCGCCACGCCGGTCAGAAAAAGCGATGCGATAGCAGGCCTGAATGTCGAGTGGAACGGAAGAGCACCTTTTTAACCAGCCCCCCGACCTTGAACATGTCCGACTTCGTCAAGCTGCCCACCAGCGCACGCTCGCGCGCGCGCTCTTCGTCCGACTCCTCCGTGGCAGCGATGCTTGAGCTGCGTGGCCGGCTGAGGCTGACGCCGTACATGACGGGCGCGCCATCCTCGGTCGCGGTGGGGAGGCCTGAGGGGAAATAGCTCGGGGACTGGGAGGGGAGGGACGTGGGCGAGACGGGGTGCGGGGACGTCGTGGACGAGATGGGCGACGGCAGCGGCGGCCCGCCCGTCGGCGAGACTTGCCCTTGCCCCGCCCCCGCGCCCGACGTCCCTGCTGCTGCTGCCGCCGCCGCTTGCGCTTGTGCTTGCGCGGCTTGCGCGGCAGCTCTCCGAGGTTTGTCGGTCTCGCGGTAGACCTGTCATGAAAGGACGAGACGGGCGGGCGTCAGTCAAGCGATCGGGAGTGCGGTTAATAAGTGTGCGATATGGATCAAATGAAACAAGCTTGGCGCGGCTCCAACAATTCGAGGAGCGATCGTCGCAGGGGCGAAGGGGCGAAGACGGAGACGAAGGGCCGCGCGAACACAGGCGCGATGCGCGAGGGGAAAAAAGAGAGTTCTAGGGCGGGGTGTCGACGGTCGACGGGCGACTGTTGAAAGGTGAAGGGCGCCACATAGCGCACGGGCACGTGAAGAGAACTTGCCGGATGCCCGCCAGCGCGAGGCCAGAGTGATGGGATTGAGAGGAGACAAAGGGACCATGGTGTGCGCAGTTCGCGGTGCGGCGGGTGGCGCAGAAGCCACCGTGCGAAAAGAGAAGGCGGAGGGAGGAGGAGTCGAAGACGCGCCAGAGAGCCATGAGCCCCCCGCCCGCGCGCTACGCTCGGGGAATCAAACCACACCCGCGCCGCAACTTCCGCCCAATGCAGAGTTCCAACCCAATCACAACGCCCCTCCGCTGCCAGAGAAGCCAGAGAAGCCGAGGAAGGAAGACCCGCGGGGACTCACGAGGAAGTTTCCGAGGATGCGTGAGGGGGACCAGATGAGGCCGTCCGTCCAGCGCTTGATGCCCGACTCCTGCTCGTCAAAGACAAAGACCGCGCCGGACTGGACGAGGAAGCGCTCGCGCTCCTGCAGCCGCCGGGTCACGCGCGGGATGAGCCCGCGCCGGGCGGCCTCGAAGACGAGCAGGCTGTCGTACGTCGTCTCGATGAACCCGCGGAACGGGGGTTCCATGGCGGGAGGGGGAGGGGGAGGAGCGGGTGGTGGTGGTGGGCGGTCGAGAGAGATAGAGGATGAGGGTGGACCGCGGATGGAAGAGGAGAGGACGAGGAAGATGAGGGCGAGGGCGGTGGAGGAGGACGAGGACGAGGACGAGCGGAGGCGGATAAGGAGAAGAGTAGGTAGACCGAGGAGGGCGGCGTGTAGTCTTTGGGGAAGGGAAGGAAGCCCGCAAGGGGCTGAAATTATAAGCTTCGACGGTGGCAGGAAAGGAAAGCGAAGGAGGTTCAGCGCCGGGGATTTTAGCCAGCCAGGGATGGCAGGGCTGCATTCCTCCACCTTGCTCGCCAGCCAGAGTCATGGCGCTTTTTGCAGCCCGAGCACAAAAGCGACCTCCAGTCCGACTTCCGCGTGCTCCACGACGCATCCTTGCCGCCGCGATGCCACGAGGAAGCTGTGCCTACAGACAACGCGGTTTGAACCCGAGAGGGCGGAGGGCGGACCAGAGAGATCGCAAGCACCCCCGCCCCTCCGCACGGATGCCGCTTGGGCCGACAGCTCCAAAACCAGAGCCAAACCCGGGATTTCCCAGAATTCCCAAGTAGAAGTTCACTCACGATGATCACGGAATGCACTGCCGGACAGAGATGGGCGCGTGGTGCAGAGGAAGACGGAAGACGCGCGTGGGACCTTTGAGGGGGATAACGCGCCCAACGTTCTTGCGGAACCCGAAGCGGACGGCGAGGACGGGGGTGGTGCGCCTGTGGATACGTAACAGGTTGGTATAGGCGGGGGGGAACAGGGACACGGCGCAGTCGCGGAAGACGAGCGGCGTTGTACCTGATTGTCGGCGGCGGCGATCGCTGTCACTGCGCAAACTGCCGTCTATGCGCCCATCACCACGCGTTTGGTTCCGTGATCAGCGTTGATGGATCCAAAACGGCAGGAGGGAAGGAAGGAAGGGTGAAAGCAAAGGCAAAAGTGTATGCGGTGATAGACTCACAACGCAAAGGCGAGGCAAGGACGGGCGGAAGAAGGTCGCGGCTGGTTGCACGCAGCACTCTCCTCGCCCGACTTTAAAAAACCGAGGGAAATGCGAGTGCGGCGCCGGACGCGAGCGGGCGGGCGGGCCAGACGGCGCGGGCAGGGCGGACGCGACGAAAGGGTGAGGTGAGCGCTGGGCGTCGGCGCAGGGTCGCGTGGGCGGGCCGGGTCGGATACAGCAGACGCGGTAAAGCCGGCGGCGCGGTGCGGTGCGCGAGGGGTGGGTGTATATGCGCGGGTTGACAGAAAGGCTGTAGGATTCGAGGGTAGGGGAGGTTGTCGCGTGCCGTGTGCAGAGCGCGTTCGGTGGACGGCGGGGGACACCGAAGGAAGGAAGGAAGACGGACGAGGAGGACTGCTGGGATTGGCGGAGGCGGAAGAGGAAGACCGGCGTCGAGGAGGGCGGAAGCAGCGAGTTGGATTCGGAGTGTCCGGCTGTATGGATGCGAGCCGGTGCGTGCAGTGCCAGCGTAGTAGTTCCACAGCGCTGTCGTCGTCGTCGGCGATAACACCAGGGCGCGATGGTGCAATAGCGGAGAGAGCCGGAGGAGGAGCGAGGGGACAAGAGAGTTCGGGAGAGCAAAGTGATCTGCCGAGCTTGCTCGCTTGGCTTGGAAGGAGGAGGAGCTGGAAAGCTAGGGGGGCGCTGGCTGGCAGGGCGCAAGCGGGTGGGGAGCGCAACGGGGGGCGAGGGGTCGAGGACAGGGCAGAGCTCAAGGACGGCAGACACCTGGCCAAGCAGGGTTCGCGGGGCTGGGGGAGGGCTAGGGATATCGATGGATGCGAGGGATTCAGGGCGGTATGCACACCACTACCGGCCAAAGCGAGAGCGCCCTTATCGACCCGAATCGTCGGTCGTGTGTAAATAGCGTCGAGTAGGCGTAGACTGAAAGGAAGGAGCGGCAGCTCGTCCTGTAAGACGGGCCTTTCGGAGTGCAGGCAAGCAGCGAGCACATCAGCGACGTGCGTGCACCATGATGAGCTGTCGTGTCTGCCTGGCAGCGTTTCGCCGGGGCGAACTTTTGTGAGCTTAATGTCGCGCCTGAACTGCGGCTTGGGGGGGAAAGCGCACAAATGGCGCCAGGGCTCTTCTGCGGGGAGGCGTCAGAAGACCCCGGGCCCGCCCCCTGGCTTCCCCCAAACGCCCTGTTCTAACCAGCCCACCATCCAAGATACCAAGTCGTGCAATTCATCTTCGCATCTTACCAGCTCGAGAGCCACGGCTACAACACTTCCATGATGCGGCACGCGGCGCCACAGAAGACGGCATCTTCGAAAATCGAGCGGTGGCGCCAGAGTAGGATGGGTCTGGCAAATAATGCTTTGCGCGCCATGATCGCCGCTAGCGGGGTTTGTTCGTCTGCCCCTGCGCAAGGGCCGACAGGCCAGGGACGGGCGAGCAACGCCCAGTTCACAACATAACGCCACGATGGAAATTCTGCCAGCCAGCGCCGCGGGCGCCTCTGCGCCGCCACACCCGTCGTCGGACCCCCACCCCAAACCCTCACCAGGAAAGGGTGGCCTCTGAGACATCGCCAACGCCCACGTTTCGTGGGCGGGCCCGCGGATACCTCGGTATTCCGGGCGGCACACGCATGGTTTCTGCAGTTATGGATGGAGAGGTCCGTGGTCTTGGAAAGGGTGATGCAGCGGCAGCCATTTATAAGCAATGTGACCCCGCCTTGCAGAGCGCTAACTTTTACAGAATAGGAAGAAGGTTCTCAGCCGTGCAGGCAGGCAGCTCGGGTACAGAAAAGGGTCAGGCTGCATCGACGAGACGAAACGTGTGTACCTGCTTGAGTGGAGGCGAGACAACATAGATACCAGGGCTACATAAGAAAGCGAGGACCGAACCAACGCATTTCAATAACTCAGGCTTGGGCCGGATGGTAGCCGCTTCCTCCCACCGGGTAAAGCCACCTCCACCCAGGTCCGAGGATCCCCTTCCTGCTTGATCCTGCGCCAGGCCCAGCGAATGCAAGTGCATTGAAAAAGCCCAGAAGCACCCGCGCCCCGTTGTTTGTATCTTTTTTTCCGGCAGACATTATGTGCTGCGTCTTGGGGTGATCTTTCAAGATACATCCTCGGTATACAAGTCCTGCATGTTTCCAATTCCCCACTCCCGACGCTCAGGCTGATGCACTGCGGATCCCATTAATGTCACGGTGGTGCACTCGGCCGGTACAGCGCGCGCCACATTGCCATATTTCTGGAGCATAGACAAAAGGATCAGTAGCTACGACAGCAGAGCAGGTGTAGCCGCGAGCGCGCAGGGAGGGCAGAAAGGCCCGTGGTCGACAGCCTTGAATTCCGCAATTGCAACGCTTTGTGAAATGGCTCCGCCGTCTCCTCATGGCGACGAGCAGGTGCGGAGCAGAGTGAACGACGTGAACGTGATGTCTCTTTGTCGTTGTCCCCCCTGAGTCGCTCGCAACGGTGTGAAATTGCTGTAGCGACTTGCAGCGGCACACACGGCGCGACCAACCTTCTTCCGGTTCTTCTGTCGGGACCTGCGGGGTTCCGCGGGGATCCGGTCGATTCCCTACACTTTGAATGAAAGGAAATGAATTCATAAGCAGTCATCAATGAGGATACTGATGTTTGATAAAGCCTAAGACGGACAGAAGCCTTGGTAAGGGGACCATATGTGTTAAACTTGCCAGTGACACGATCTTCACCAGCCATGAGCCGGGGCCCACTGCCAACCTGTTAGAAGTCCTTCATTAAGCCCAACATTGGCCAACAAGCATGATGTTCCTTCGGAACGAAGATCTTTCTGGGGGCCATAAGGTACAGAAAATGGGCATGAGTCTCACGAGCCCTTTCTTCAGCCCCTACACGACGTCTGCGTGTGAACCTCAGCCCCTGTATGCAGGTTCTGAGGCTGCTTGGGTGCTCATCCGGTGCCAACCCAAGAAACAAATTTGAACTGTTTCATACAGCTCCCAGCGTAACAGGAGGCAGTACAGCTCCCGATTACTGGTACCTGCTCCAGCTCCGCATGAGACTGTGAGCCCTCAGCTTGGTGTTCGTCAAGCTGCCGCTTCCAGACCGGAAACGATGATGCAGATCGCCAGAGACATCTCTAATGCTGGCAAGCCCAGGTATGGCTTTCCCTGACTGTGTGAGTAAAGGTTCATGATGCGTTAACTCGGCATTCATGGTGGTGCCGGCGCCGTTTCAATAGGGCGAGATCCATTAAAGGCACATGCGCACCGTTCATGTTGAATAGCAATCCATGTAATGAAGTCGAACAATGTGCCTGTTTCGTGGGGGATCGAAATCGGCGGTTCTTCAACTGGTTGCCTGTCAGTATGAAAACTCAGCTGAGTGACTGACGGGATCCGCTCCCAGACCGTATGATTTGCGCGACTGCATGGCCTTTGTGTGATGCGTTACATAACCCAAAAAAGATAAAACTGAATGCTACTCTTGAAAGCTGCATATATCCAGGGTTCTGGCATGGGCCATTGCCATATCCATTGCCATGACCATGGAAGTGATATTCAGTTTGGACCGCATCGAAACTTGCAGCTGTTCGACCGTCGGCTGCCTGAGTGAATTATTTCGCTCAGGGCATCACGGCTTCAATCAATCAACTTCAACACTCGAAGACCTGATTCAAAGATCCCGGAAACTGGTGTTCGATACTTACCGCAGTCAACAGTCAAAGTGAGTTCGAAGGCACGGTCAACAGTCGAAAATGAGTTCGAAGGCCTCGCGGAGGAGTTCCTGCATTGCTTCACTACGGAACAATCTTTCGGTCACTTCTGGAGTCATCTTGGACTGCGCTGTCCTAATTATTGCGCACGTTTCTGGTGGTCCTCATGTCTGGCAACGACCGATCAACGACGGAAGACTTTATCGAGGTGGAGATACTTTATCCAGTCCCGGGGGGACCGGCCCGGCCAGCGGCCGCCACCGCTTGCACTGTACATCAACATCCTCGATCTCCGTCTGGGTGGCTCATCAGAGGGGGCGCTGGGATCTCCTTTTATTCTCCTGAAGTAATATACACAATGAGGACCACATCGGTGGAGCATGAAGGTGAAGGAGACTAAACACAGTGCAGCATGTGCTCGATCTGGGCATACTGCAGGATGCCCGCGGTGGGACGAAGGGGACCATGGCTTCAGACTCCACAGTCCAAGGCACGCCGTCCTAGGGGGAAAACAGCTTTTCGATGTAGTGTAAGCATGGTCTACGGCCTGGTCGAAGTTTCGAAGTCCATGAAGTACCCGTTTGCCGTAAGCTCTGACCGCTGTCCTGATGCACGATTGGAAACCCCCCAACCACAGACGGACAATTGCCAGGGCATAGTGGACCTTTTGGTCACCTGACCATATGTCATTTCGTTTGACTAACACTGTGGAATTACATCATCTCTGTTGAGTCTACCATGTGGAACACCAAGCCGACATTCACATGGGACGTCGGGACAACTGCATGAAAGAGCCGCGGCAGGTCACACTACCTTCCTGACGTACGCATCTCGACGGGTGCAATTGTCTTCCGAAATTGAAAGAGAAATTAAAGGCCTTGGTTTCAGATTTTTTCCAGATCTCATCGGAACAACACGTTCTGGCTGTCGCACGTGTCTGGCAAAGTCAGTATTACTATTGAAGGTTTGCCTGTGCCTCTTCGTAGATGATGCTCAGGCGCTCATGCACAAGTTACCCTTACCCATGCCCCCTCTTCGGAAGCAATCTATTTATGTTTAAGGAATTTGGATGCCCAGAAGGCTGGTAAAGCTATTAGTTTCAGAAGCGCTGCCGACAATGCATCCGGATTGCTCGGTAGTATCTCTGTCGCATGTTTTTAGCTTCCGGAATCATGATTCATCGAAGTAGCTCAATTAAACCTGAGATGCCAATCGTTTTACGAAGCGATCGCCTTCCTGTGAAGTACACTGAAGGCCCCTTGCCGGGCTAAGATGGAGCGGAGCCCGCTTTGGACAACAAGTTTGAAAGGTCCGACATTGACTTCTTTATTCTCCCTAAAGATATGGCATGGGCTTCAGGACATGACGTACCAGGCACAAGTAAACTGCTTAATTTGAGGTATATTTTCAGTGTAAGCACTACACACCGCATGTCCGACGTTACTGTGATGAGGGTACAGTGGTCTGTGGAGCACATTATGTATATCAGTCTGAAAATCAACGTCTCTGTAAAGAAACTCGCCATGCCCGTTCCCGCCTTTACCATGGGACCTCGAACGGGCATGAGAGTAATGTTTGAACAGCCGCAATGAAGCTCCGGCAGATTGTACTTCTACTACATACATGTACCGCTCAAGATGTGCTTTAATTCCTCACAGAAAGGCAATAAGACACAACAGAGTTTCTTCGCCGTAACCCATCAGGGCAACATGTTCCGGCTGTCGCACATGATTTGCTTGTACAGGCTCAGATGACGCTTGGTGGTCATACTCATCAGGTCCTGGCTTCTCCAACGATTTGGGTCCCAGACTCGTCTGCTGAAGTTGAATCTTCCGGAAGCGCAGCCGATGGCGCTTCAGGCCGCATCCCTGCTTTGAATTGTAGAAATATCTCAGCTTATAGAAGCATTAAAAATAAATGACCGAGTATGTATCGCGAAGGCAATGGGTCTGTACGCCCTGTGAAATTCATCCAAGGACTCTTCCAAGCTGACAATCAACGAACTGTAATGCCATCGTTACGACCCGTCTGACGCGTCTGACCAGTCCGAACTTTCTCATAGAAGATACTATGATGTTTCATAAACCAATAAAACCATCTGTAAGACAGTATAACAAAGTTCCTATAGGCTCTGCTGCTCGGGCGGGCAGCTGTCGTATTGATTCGTCATGCTCTCGCTTGGGGCACCTTCTCTGTCTCTCGACCCTCTAGCCCTCAACACACCATTTCTTGACCTTGATTGAGCCGCTCACTTTCCTGGCGACCATATCATTCGATATGCCGGACCTCGATCAAGTAGCGCGCCTGTCGGCGCCGATCACAGCGGGGCTTTACACGGGCTTTTCGCTGTCGTACAACTGTATTTTCTGGAAAAGCTTGGACCGGATCCGCTCTGTATGTCCCCATCACTTTCCACTTCCCCTTCATCTTCATCTAACGAAACCACATCCCCGGGCAGATCTCGAGCCACACACGCCTCACCCTGCACCTCGCGTCTCTCCAAGTGACGCGCACGCTCGGCCCCGCACTTTCCGTGCTCTCCCTCGCGTCCACCGCCGCGTTGGCGTACCTCCGCCCGCGCAACAGGCCGCATGCCCTAGCGGCCGCGCTGGTGGCGGTGTCGATGGGGATCTGTGTTGGGCCCATGCGGCGCGTGGAGGAGCAGATTGCGGATTGGCATCGGGTCACGGAGCATGGGGAGGCGCGGGAGGGACGCGTGGAGGACGCCGAGTGGCTGCTTGGAAAGTGGAGGGCGTGGGAGAGGTGCAAGGCACTCTTGGTTGGGGTGGGATGGGTCGTGAGCACTGCGGAGCTGGTGAATGTTTTGTAGGGCTTTGGCGAAGCTGCGTTCTTGGCCTGGAGGTGCTCAAGCTTTCCCCATGGAGATCCCACTCATAAGTCTGATTGGGGGAGGTTATTGTTTAATAAATAAATAAAAGTACGCCGTGGGGAGTGACTGAAAAAGACAGGGTTTTTCTGAAGCTTTCGCGCGAGCGCCTCCCTCGCCAGTCGTCGCCGCGTGGTTGGCAATGCCAGACAAAGCCTTGAAAAGCCGGTCAAGAATTTCCTTATTCGGGAAAAGTCCCCTGCTTAATAATAAAGATTAGTTACTCGGTCCACGCCTGTGACGCACCTGTGAGCGTGCACCGCGAGTCGTCTACGGTCTGCTTCCGCTGCTTGCTGTCGTCCTCACACTGTACATTACTCGGTCTCTAGCACCCCGACGTCCTCTCACAAACCGGCATGACTACCTCCACCATCACCGTCCAAAGCGGTGCAAGGAGCACCGTTGAGAAATGGGCGCGAGTTCTGGGGCCGAGCACAGCGGCGCTCGCGGCAGGTGAGTGGACTGAATCGACCTCCTGAGGCCACGACGCTTGATTGAGGGTACTAATTCAGGAGGAGATGAAGGCCTCGGGGTGTCGTTCAACATGGTCCTCTTGCCGGCTTTGAGGTCTCAAGTGAACGTGAGTCCCAGTTTCTGGCAGGCGCGGACGCAGACCTTCATGCTGTGTCGCAGCTTCCAACCGCCCACCGCCTCGCGCTCCTTCGAGCAGCCTACACCCTAGCCGTCCAGCCTCTCGCATCCCTCTCCGGGCTCTCCACCCTCTCATATCTTCTCGCCGCTTTCCTCTCGCCCCCCTCAAAGCGGGGCAAGTACTTCCTCGCTGCCGCGCTGGTCGCGTCCGTCTTCCCCGTGTCCTACGGCCTGCAGTTGCCCACGAACAAGCGTATCGGCGCCCGGGAGGAGCAGCTCGCAAAGGGAAAGGGGATTATGGAGGGTGGAGAGCAGAGGAAGGTGGATGCTGAGGGGGAGAGGCTGCTCGAGCGGTGGACGGGAACGCACGCCCTCAGGGTCGCACTGATTCTGGCTGGGATGGTGCTTGGTCTAGGAGATGCTACGGGGGCAGTGTAGAAAGCTTTACCGTGATGTTATTCCTATTGTGGCACTGCATTGGCGATATGGGTGCTTTCCTCGACCGCCGTGCAGGAGTTCACCTTCTAGCGGATGAGCCCTTTTTCAACCCATTGAACAGAGATAGGCTCGTGGTACATATTACTATAGAATTCGAAAGGTTTATAAGTCAAAGGATGTACTGCTTCAAAGGATGAAAGGAGTGCGTGGGTTGAAGCGCCAAGTGCGGAGCAGATCACTGGAGCCTCCGACCATCTGGTCGCGGTGGAAATGGGAGCGATTTGAGAAGATGCAAATAATCGACGTCTCAGTATACTGCCTTCTGCAAAGAAATGGAACGCTCGTGCGCAAGAGCAAAAGAAAAAAAAAAATCCGATTTCCCTGAGGAACGAAGATTACAGATTACAGATGTATTAACCCACTTCGCCCGAGTACAAAGCTCGGCTAAGGTCTGCATGGCGGCAAGGATCCCGTCGGCTGTTAGCAGCGCAATATCGCCGAATCCCCCTTTCAACACTGTCCGCCCTCCCACCCCAGTCCCCAAGAGGGAATCCGGTTTCGCTATCTTTCTGTGACGCTAGCGACCGTAACTTTCTGAATAAGCAAACCTTCCGTGGCTTGTCCGCGGCTGTGGAGAGCTTTGCCCGCGCTTGCCTGCATCCAAACCGCATCGATCGACATCCGATCCACCTCAGCATTACAGTCATCAATCATTCTTTCAGAATATATACTTAAACAGTTATTGAAATATGCTTGTAGCATTGTCTCATCAAAGCGTTTGATTATGGTGCTGCTAGACCGGCATGGAACGGGTGTTGGTTCACTGCAGCTTGTTATTTACGGCCTGTATGTCTGTCAATTGTTACCATGGCCAAACTTTCTCCTTTCATTGTTCTTCTATATAAATACTAGAAAGAGCTCAGAAGCCACCAGGAAGGCTAAGCCTTTTCTTTTCCTGCATGGAGTCAGGTTAGCCGGCTTCGACTGTTGATGAGGAGCGTGGCACTCCTTGGCTGCCTCCATTTTCAAGCAAACACAAATCTGAGAAGTCTTGATAATTAAACGCAGTCTTTCCAGGTTCCATGCCCAGGCAGCATACTAGCTACAGAAGAACAAGTACCAAGCTGAGCCTGAAGGCAGGGCAGGGCAGTCCAGAGCTGTTCACTTTCTTCAAACACCCACAGAGCTGGATGCCGAGCTATGCCAACCTGTAGCATGGCTTGCAGGCGGGAATCGGTCCTGCCGCGCTTGCGTCGGCCTCTTACTTCAACAAGTGCGAAATAGAAAATGGGAAATCGACTGCGTCTTTCGCAGGATAATCTTTGTAAGCGACCCGGGAAGACGCAGCTGCGAAGCCGCCTGCCTTCTCTCTTGCCGCCATTCTAGTCCTCATCGCCGCTGACATCGCCCGCCATGTTTACGGCGCGGTCTCGATCGATCCTCCCCTCGGCGCCTAGATGCTCGCCTTCACAGGCCTCCAGGTCTCTCGCCTTCGCCGGCTATCATTCTGGGCGAGGACGGCAGGGCAAGGACAAGGAGAGCGAGCGCGTGGGCGGAACCCAGCCTCGTCCCGGTCGCCGTGGCGTCTTGTACGGCGAGGAGAACCAGCGACAGATTCCCAAGCATCAACAAATCTCGGACGAGGAGCGAGAAGTCATCCGGCTGCGGCGTGTCGCCAAGTCGGAGCGAGACGAGCGCATCGACATCACGATGGCGCTCACGCCCGTCAAGGACTACATGGGCGGCTTCACCGTTCCGCGTCCGTTCAGGAGCTACAACCGCCAGAAGGGTGGGCCGTACGAGTTCAAGGCGCCGTACGAGCCGCCCGACCCGCAGGCGTACCGCCGCTACGAGATGTGGCTCGGCGAGACGCGGTACGACATCCGCAAAGGCCTCGGGCGCGCGACGTGCCAGGAGTTCGTCTACGGCTACGGCGGGGAGGGTGCGACCGTGTGGCAGCTCGAGAGCAGGAACGACATCTCGACCGAGGGTCGCGAGGCGTCGGGCAGCGGCGAGGTGTGGGAGCACTGGCAGAACGCGGTGGTGAATGGGGAGAAGTGGCCTTCGAAGGAGTGGGTGCGGGAGCAGGAGGCGATTTTGCGGAAGGAGATGGATGGGAAGGCGGAAGCAGCCGCGGCGCTGACCGGCGAAGCTCTCGTTTCTCAAGCACCCACACCCGCGCCGCCCTCATCCCCTCCCCCGTCACCGCCCTCATCCCCTTCCCCATCACCGCCGCCTCCCTCAGCCCTAGCCGCGGACGCCACACCTTCTCCCGATATCTCCTGGGTCGGCATCCCTGCATCCAGCAGTTCTTCAGTGCGTCGATGCTTCTCTTACTGTTGACCGGCCGATTTCTAAGCTGATCTTCCTTCCTTCAGTCCTCCACTGCCACGCCTACTTCTTCTCCTGCACCCTCTCCTTCCACCGCCGAGGCTCCTTCCACAGCCGAGGTAAGCCCATTCAGTCCACTCCCGCCTACCGTTCTGTGTCCTTAATTCTCGCTTCTGTTCGCAGTCATCATCTGCATCGCCCTCTTCTTCAGCCGTCCCGTCCGAGCTCTCATCCACCGAACCTCCGGCTTCTCCGTCGTCGCTTCACAACTCTTCCCCTGCCGACTCTATCAAGGCACCCGAGCCTTCTCCACCCTCCGCAGATGCCTCCACATCCGTCTCCTCCACCATCGCCTTCGAGCAACCTCCCGTCTCTCCCGCGTCCCCCGCCGGCAGCACTGAAGCCTCCCCGCCACAACCACCTAAACTTGCACTCCCTCCTATTCCCGCTCCCCCGAACCGGCCCCCGCCTCCCAAATCCGAGCCCTTCATCCTCCCGCTCGTCCGCGTCTCCCTCGCGACGCGCCCGCTCCTGCGCAGTCTCTTCCGCCTCCAGAAGTCGCTGCCCACCGGCATGGCCTACTACGCGGCGATCCCGCCCGCGGACCGGAAAGACGGGCGCTCGTTCCACCGCCGGATGCGCCGGATGCGGCTCGACCGCATCCGGCGCCTCGTCTTTAACATCTCAGAGCGGCTGCACGGGCGGTACGGCGGCTTTCTGGGCATCCGGTTCAGCGCGGCGGACCTGGGCAGGGGCGTGCACGGCGAGCGGCTGGACGAGGAATTGACGGAGGAGCAGAAGAGGATCATCGTTTGGTTTAGGAGGGGGGTCGTGAGGGAGGATGAGCTCGACGAGTACTGGAGGACCATCCCCGGCGTGGAGGTCAGGGAGATGGACGACTTCGGGAGGGAGATCGCCCTGGACGGGACGGTCACTGAGTCGGGATGGGCGAGAGAACGGCCGCAGAGGGAGGAGAAGGAAGAGGAGGAGGAGGAGGGTGAGGGTGAGGGTGAGGATAACGGAGAGGAGCGCCGGGAGCACGCGCCGGCTGGGCGGAGATGAACTGCATCGTGGCGCA
>JTLS01000778.1:0-13869 GCA_000826855.1 Basidioascus undulatus
TCCCCCACCTCCCCACCCCTCACGTACTCCATCCCCATCAAGCTCACCACGCACGCGGACCGCCCGCTCCCCACGAGGTCCGCGCCTTACATGTACACCGCGTCTTCCCTCGGCGCGGCGAGCAGCGCGATGCTCAGCCTCAGCCTCGTGGAGGGCGAGGACGAGGGCGAGGACGCGGGGAAAGTCCCTAGGAGATTGGTGGATCTGGGCGGGGTCGATAGGGCGGGTGGAAGCGGGGACGATGGGGCGACACTGAGAGAGAGGGGAGAGGAGAGCCCGCACGAGGAGGGCCGAAGAATATGATTATCTTGATGCTATTGCAATCAGGGAATATGCGAAGTAGCTGTCTGCTTGGGTACTCAGGTAGCATCGCGCCAGCGTCGACCGCGAAACGGATCTCGGAAGCGTTGTCTATGGCACTGTAGCTGCTCTGCTTATGAATCTTTCGCTTTTCGCCTGATTGCGTGTTGAACATGATTTCCCCGTTCAGAAGAGTCGCAGCTCCGGTCGGTAGACGGTCCGCAGTGCCAGGAAAGTTGGATAACCCAAGCGAGGATCAAGAACTACGCGTCGCTGCAGCGGAGCTCGCAACGGCCTCACAGTGGAGCTCTCAAAAATCAGATTACAATTCTTAAGGTTTCATTACGCTAGTGTACATGAAGGCCGAAGACAGTCGTATCAAATACCGAAGACAGTCGGGCGACACCGCTCAGGAAGATCGGGACAGCTCGTCACGACGTTCGCCTGGTCGAGCAGCTCAGGACTTTGGCGGCGCTGAAAGGTGGAGGAAGCCATCTCAGCTTCAATCCTCCCATGGGTTAGAGAAAATGGGGTAGAGACGTACGCGCATCTCGTGCTCGGCGATGACGTTCAAGTAGGTGGCAAGCATCTGGTCCTGCGACTGTGGCCGCCCCTGTTCAGTCGGCCTTCACCGTCCGCTTAGAACCTGGGCGAGGGGGGGCACCGAAAGGCTTACAGGAATATTAATTGCCTCGATTCCGATAGACGGGGTCGCCGCCGCCGGGAGTGCCGTCTGAGTGGCTGTAGCTGCCGCTTCGCCTGCCGTCGCGCTGCCAGCCAGAGTCGCGGCAGCCGTGTCGTTGACAGCGGCGCCGGTCGCCTCAGCGCCGGTAGCCTCCTCAGCAGCGTCCTCGTCCGTGGTTCAGCCAGCGGAGACGTAGCCTACCTGCTGGCCGTTCTCAACCCCCAGTCTGGTTGGCAGCCTATCCGCCCTACCATCAGCCTTATGAACCAAAGAAAAAAAATACAGCGAAGGACGCACCGTCTGCTCCCCCTCAACGACCGCCCCATTCTGTCCAGCGACAGTCGTCTCGTTGTTGGCCTGAATTCGAGTGCCGTCAATCGTGGAGCTCAGTAATGTAGACTCGGGAAAGACGAACCCCCTGCCCGGTGCGGTCGGCCTGGTTGCCGTTCCGATTGTTGGTTCGCTCGTTGTCCGTCTGCCCCTTGGCCCGCTGCGCGCCATCGTTCGTCTGCTTGTTGCCCTGCTGCTCGCCGTTCGTCTGCCTGTTGGTCCGCTGGCCGTCGTCTGCCTGCTCGGCGTCGGACTCGTCCTCCGTCTGCTCGTCTCCGAGTCGTCGGCGGCATTCTGCCTGACTCGTATACAGTCAACTGCTTTCTTCAGTAACCAATTAGCCAACGACCGACAGACCTTGTTCTGGTTCCGCTTGTCGAGCTGTCACAGTCCCGCACGTCAGCCTCCGCGACCACAATAACCACGAAAGACAGACACGCGCGCGGCCAAAGATGGGGTTCGGCGAGAGTGAAGGAAGGCATGTCCATTCACCATATCAGTCCCTGTTTGATGTGAGAAGTTGTGGGAAAAACACGCACGGGAGACAGAGGACCGCAGCTCGAGAGGCTTGTCCGACCGACCGACAAGAGCGCGCGAGTGAGCGCTGGTGCCTGCCGGTCCCCCACCCCTTCAAATTGAGCTCACTGGCCTGTGGGACAGCCTGGAAAGAAGGGAGACCTCGAGACGTACCCGCAGCGTGAGGAGTCAGCGGGGGCGCATCGGCGGCCAGCGCGGCCACGAGGGAGAGGCCCGCGACGAGGGGAAGCTTGAACAGCATGATCGAGGAGGTGGAGTGCGATCCGGAGCCCTGCTCGATCGAAATCAGCGTGAATGCTATTAAAGCGTGAACGCGACGAAGTAACGGAGGAGTCCAGCTGTCCGTCCGTCTCATCAGGCGGTTAGTATGCCAGCGCAGGGAGAAGAGCGAGTTCGGGGAGGGTGACAGACCTCCGGTATAAAAATGTGGCTGCAAGACTCAAAGAAGAGGATGGTGGTGAAGAGAAAGAGGCAACAGCGCTGCGCTACGCCTGCCTGTGCTTTTGTACAGAGGCAGCACGAAGTTCTGATCGTTTCGAAACATCTCGCTGAGTCCGATAGAAAGGAGAAAAGGCTGTGCCAGCGTTTGACGCTAGTGGGGACAATTTCTTGAGGCGGAAGCAGGTCGAGGAGGTCGTGGAGGTCGAGGTCGGGGCTGCGGCGCGCAAAGGAGTGAGGTCCGGGGTGATTTGCGCAACGGAAGATGAAACGCACGTTGCGCAGTGCGCGGTGAGCGCACAAGTGCTACTCAGTCTCCTTACCAGATTCACTTTCGAGGACTGGTGTGTTTTGATGAAATCTTGTCGTGCCAGTGCAGAGGCTAAATCAGCTTGAAGCAGCGCGAAGGCTTCCAGGATCCAGCGTGCTGTGTTCCTCCTCCGCTGCAGCCTAAGCGTTCGTGCCGCTTTCATCCGCCCCTCCAACCGCGCGTGCATTCTCTCTCTCCCGCCCGATCTTACAAAGAAGTCCTCAGATCATATCCGACCCGAGTCACGCCAAGGCAAAACCTACCTGAAAAAGCTCCAGCGTCCCGTTTGCTCGCCTTTGTCCTTTATCTTCCCTCCTCACACCTCGGTTGCCACCCAGCTCCTCGCCCTCGCCCCCACCCATCACACAGCCCCTCATTTGAGCTTCCCATCCCCACAACAACCTTAAGAAATGGCGAGCCTACTCAACAAGATCGCTGGAAAGGAGTGCGTTTTGCCCTGATTCGATGCGCCCGCCGAGTCGCTTGCTCACGACGGCGGGACTTTCGCAGCAAGGACGTGGGTCTGACTGCCGAAACCGCTTCTTATATCATTCTGCTCTTACTCACCCACAGCTCGGTGTCGACTTGCAGACTAAGCCCTCCGAGCCCGCTCACGCTGGCGACAAGCCGCGCGATGGGGCCGACGCCTCTGCGAAGTCGGGAGTCGGGAAGTGGGTTGACAAGGTCGGCCTTCCTTTCCTCTTCTTCTTCGGACCATACGAAGTAACCCCTAGTTCCCTCATCTCAGGTCAAGAGCCTCGGTACGTTTTTCCCCTCTCCATTGGGGGAAGTGCCGGGGCTGGCGCTGAGAGCGGCGGACTCCGATTCATGCTGATGATGTTGGGTGAGGATAGTCTCTACGAAGTAATACTCCCATACGAGTATTATTAAAATGAGGTTATATTTCGATTTTTCTGGGTTATCGAGGGGCTGAGGAGTTGAACGTCTCGCTAGCTTGGGTCGGGGTTGCCGTCGCTGTTGTCTACCGAATACTTTACTTTACACACTTTTCATCAATTCACATTGAGCAGCTTGGTCCGGCCTGACTATGAGGACCTTTCGATACCTCCTGCAGAGGGACATACGCCCAGGGACAGATGTATGCAGGCCGATTGGAGAAACGTTGAGAAGCCCAGGTGAATTGTCCTTGCTGCGTGAGCGCCAGCTAACAGCGATTTTCCTAGCTTGACTCCGAGGAAAAGCAAATAGGAAAGGAAATTATGATCAGCATTTTGCCCATCCGGCTCCTTTTCAACGTTCCTTTCGCTGTTCTTTGGAAAAGGCGGCCATTCACGACCGCAGTTATGCGTGCGTTCCTCTTCCCCTTCGACCACCACCACCCATCCCTTCCCTAGCCTCCATCCATTCTCAAGCTTGTCCGACTCTACCTTTATTCAATTCTTTCATCGAAAGTCTCTCGTCCACAGCGACTATCGAATACGCGCAGATGTCGTCCATCTCCTCGTCCACGTGGTGCTCTTCGTCTTCCGAGCCCGACCTCGGGTCGTCCTCCTCAGAGACGGAGAGCTTCGAGTCGAGTGTGATTGAAGGATCTACGTCAAAGAAGGGGTTCGTCCATTGAGGATTGTCTAGCTGCACAAGACTCGTTCCTGACCCGGCGGCGATGTACTTTCTTAGGTCCTTTCAGGCTCCTCCCTCTCTGCCTCTCTCCGGGCCACCAAGCCCTTCCAGTCTCCTGGATCTCCTGTGGGCATTGGTCTTCCCAAACTTCAGCCTGAGCCACGACTTCTGACATGCCCCTCGGTTTCCTCCCTGTTCCTTGCAATTGTCTTCCTGCCCTCGCAGCGACGCCCTCCCCTTCCCCGACGGCTACCCGCCGCGAAAGCCCCTACCCGTACTCCCCCCGGAGATCTGGCAGCGCATCTTCGACTTCGCTACCGCCGCTCCCCCGTGGCCGGCGTACGTCATGAACTACGCGCGGTATCACAAGGTGCGCGTCGCAGAGATCAAGCGGGAGGTCATGGTCGAGAAGGAGGTGAAGATGAGCCTCGCGAAAGGTACGTTTGACGGTCCAAGATCTCTCAACCCTGGGGAAATTTGGGAAGACTGATTTTGGGAGAGTTTTGAGCTCCAGTGTGTATCTCGTGGAACGTCAGTCGCCGCCGGAGTCTTCAGTTTCACTCTCACAGCGCCCAGCCATCCCGCTGACTCTTCCACCGCCCCCCCTCGTCCAGGAAGCCTCAACGCGCCACCTGTACTCCGAGGTCCGCGTCAACTCCCTCTACTCAGCTGAAGCCCTCGCAGAGCGCGTATCCTTCCCGCTGCCGCACGCGCCAAACCCGCCGGGGTTCTACCTGCGCTCGCTCGAGATCGCGACGCACGACCCGATCCACGACGTTCCGCAGGCGTCCCTGCCCGCATTCCCCCTCATCGACGCCGGTCTCGGCAACGGCCACGACCCGCTGCGTCTCGCGCTCGCGACCATCTTTGCCCACGCGCCCCGGCTCGAGCGCCTCGTGTGCTGGCCCAACACCCTCCTGGCGAGCCAGCGCATGCTCCGCTCGCTCGAACGCACCGTGGCGCCCAGCCTCAGGGAGCTCGGATATCTCGATGTCCATATGCACGCGCCCTGGCCGGTCAGGGCGCTCTGCCGCCTCCTCGAGGCCGCTGCCAACCTCGAGCGCCTGAGCCAGTTCGACACAGCCCCAGCGCAGCCGAGCGACCAAGTCCTCGCAGCCGCGAAGATCAAGGCTATGCCGAAACTGGCCCACCTGCAGCTCCTCACCGACGACGGTGACGGACTTCTCCTCGGCGCATTGGCTTCCGCAGCTCTTCCATCCCTCACCGAGGCCGCTCTCACCTTCTACGGTGGCCTTGGCGCGAACCTCGAGCGGTTCCTCGTATCCCACGGCCGAAACATCCTCTCCCTCTCCCTCTGTTGGGACAGCAGCTTTACCCCTCCCTCCACGCCCCTCCCCGACATTCTCCACCTCTGCCCTAACCTCCGGCACCTCACGCTCCGCTACCCGCTCTCCCCATCCCCGATCCTCCTCGGAACAACGCACGGCCACCTGCGCGTGCTCACTCTCAACGCGCTCGATGTTCTCCCTTCGCTACGAACGGACCCCGGCGCGGAGGTGTCGAAGCTCGACGCGTTCCTGCGCGAGGTCGTCGACGCCCGCCGCATCCCCACGCTTAGGATCGTCCTTGTCAGGGCCAAGTGGTTGTCGTGGAGGGGCGCGGGGGAGGTCGCCAAGGACCTCGGGGTCTGGCTGAGAGAAAGGGGCGTGATGCTGCAGGACGCGAAGGGGAGGACGGGTCCGCTGCGGCGATTCAGGGTGCGTGCATTCTTTTCTCGGTGCTTTCTGTAGCGTGTCGTGCTGAAGCTGGATATATGGGATTCAGGTGAGCATTTGACACCCGCAGAGTTGGAGGGGGGGTACAGCTTCATAGTCTCTAGCGTTCAGCATTATCACACACAGCCTTTCGCATTCTTGCCCTTTTATTGCACAAAAACCACCCTGCATCGCAACCGTACTATACCCCATCGCATCGCACTATTTCTTCGCACATTTTCTGTCACACCGAGTTCCACATTGAATTCGATTCTTTTCTTCAAGCTTGAGGCTGCGCGTGAATCGAATTGCGAAGCAGCAGAGCCCCGGGCTACCTTCGGTTCCGTCAGTGCCCCTAGCTCTTGTATCCAGATGGTGTGTAGGGCCTCCTAATCAGTTAATCGTTGTACACGTTGTAAAGAAATATCCGTCATTATCAAACAAGACGGCTAATATCCGGGATGTTTGGTTCCTGCACCGCCCGTTACCTGGCCCACTGGCGGAAAACAGCGGAGTTCGGAGTGAGGGAGGATGTTTACAAAGCCAGAGTAATCTCTGCACTACCTTTGACTTCCATCATCTTGAAAATATTGGTCAGTCCGTGAAGAGCACGGACTGTTTGGCTGGAGCCTTGAACTGTTCATGTCGCACTATCATCTCGCAACCAGGTTGAAGTAGCGTCAGTTCCTGTATCCCCCGAGGGGTCCTGAAAGGAAGGATTTTCTTTTTGGATAGATTTTACTAAGACGCCCGGGCAGGTTAAATCCGCATTCAGCTTAACGGGGGCAAAGCAGTGTCGTCCTCTTCAAAGGAAGGGACATTTCCTCGTCAGTTGACGCTTCAAGGTGCTGCTACGAAACATGTGCAGTACTAGATGACTTTGATGCTTGAGTACTTTCGTATGGAACCTAGAGGACCCGAGGGATTGCCATTCTACAGCACTCATGCTTTGCGTCTTCTGCCGTCTCGATCCTTGGCCTGTACTGTGCACAGCGACAAGATAAGCCACCCGTCCATGACTCTGTGCGAGGAAAAAAAAGACACAAGAATCATAAAGAACCCAGATACTTTTTCTGCTGATCCACTTGATCTGGTGCGTCGGTGGTTCTCGCTGGTAGGGCCGCAGCAGGAAACAGCTACCCTAGAATCCAAAGACGGCTACGTGACTCTCTCGGCACAATTTCAGGCATCGGTACTTCTATAATCATGATAATAGACGTCACCGCTCCAAGCCTCAAGGTCATCGACCATGCTCGACCTCCCGCTGGTGCTCGTCGTTGAGCTGCATCTCGCTCCGGACCACCACCGCAGTAACCAGCGCAGTGCCCGCCGGGACCAACGCGACTCCGCGCACGTTAGGCCGAAACAAGTTCGCCTCTGCAAGTCGTGCAGCGTTGCGAAGTACCGCCTGGTGCCGTACGAGGCCGTCGCGATGCCCGTGCCGATGAGGACGCCCGGCAGCTGCCCGGCGTCGGTGCCGGGGGACCCCGGAAGAAGTTTCGGTGGAGAGGAGACGGCGGGGGGCAGGGGTTGAGGCGGAACTTGCGAAACGAGGTCCTCGCAGGCGTTCGAAGCGCTGCACGCTGATGCCCAGCGCGATGAGGCCGAGCGCGGTTCCCATCCAGGCGAGGAAGGTCCGCTCGTTCGCGTGGTCGCGCGCTGTTGAGTCGGTGTTTTGGACACGTGGGTATCCCCAAATAAGGAGCTGGCCTAGGCGGTAGAGGGAGCTCATGGAAAGGCAGGGCGGTAAGATGGCTCAACGAACGGGAGGGAGGACGCTCGCGATGATGAGTTGGCGTTGATGAGTGACACGTTCGTCCGCGCGACCCGGCTATTAAATCGGCTGGCTGATCGGGGGTCTTTTTTTGCAGCGCTGCACTCGACCCGGATGGCAAGGAACTCCTTAACCAGGTTGCCGATGAGCCATACGGCTAACCTCCCCTGTGCGGTTGTCCCTACCACAAGGAAAATGTTGCGGACACGGCCCGAACAACGCCGTGCTGCACATCGACGATGGTTTCCCCCAGAGATGAGACTCCTCACCTGCAGCATAGTACACTCCGTGATTGAGAAGTACGGTTAGTGACAACGTAGCCATCATGAGAAGGACTTCCTTGACAGTTTCACTGAATGGACCGCATTCTGTTGTCACCTTCACCCTGCGGTGTTTCCAACGGATGCGCCCATTATTCGCAGAAGCTCATTTTAATGCAATTCATTCCGCAATAATGAAATGGAGCAGCTAAGGGCCGTACACAAAGCGAAAATGAATAGGTCTAGGGACCCAAGAGCTTCTCGTGGCCAGCCATCACCGAAAGCCGGTGCCTGTCGCCTCGACGGGCCGGCTAGCACCTCAGCGATACTGTAGTGTAGAAGACAAGGTCTCGTATGCAGCCTCGACGGGCTGATTAGGCTACCTTTTCGGATTCGAATCAGGCTGACTGTGGATGAGGGTAGCGGATGAAGGCCCAGAAACAGATGGCAGTCGAGACCTTTTGAGGTCAGCGGCGTGCCCTGATGGGAAGGAGCAGAGTAGGGGCCAAGTGGAAGGCGGCTGCGGGAGTCGAGGGGTTTGGGACTGCGCATGTCAGAGTGGATGGGATAGGACGATGAACTGTGGCCAGGGTCTGCGATCGATCGATGGGGCAGCATGAAGGGCGAGGCGCGTTGAAGGCGATGCAGGCGAAAGATGTGTACGCTGAAACCTCTGCCCCAGCATGACTCCGCGCATACCAGGCAGAGGGTATAAATAAATAAAAGTAGATCCGGTCAGAAGCAGCGTCAGATCAGCTTTGCCTTAACGAGCAGGCGCTCAAAGTCCAGCAGTCCGATACTCGCCCCGCCCGCATCGCTCGTCACCTCGCGCATCATCTCCTTCATCTGTCCGACCCCACCCGCGCACGAGCGTCCCGTCAGTGTCCCACCTAGACGAGCCAAGACGCCAGCACAAGGGAAGGAGAAGGAACGAGCAAGGGAGAGGGACAGACGACGCACCTCATCCTCCCCCAACCTCTCCCTCAAAACCTTAGCGACCCTCCTCATATCCGCAAGCGTGATCCTTGCGTGCGGGTCCTCCGCATCCGTCTCGGGGGGCAAGAACAGCGCGAACGTCTCGAGTGCCGCTTGGCGACGGTGGGGTGCGAGGGTGGGGCGTGGGCCGGCGCGGGTGGCTCGTCTGCGTGGACGGTCGGAGTCGGATGCGGAGGGGGAGGGCGCGGGGGAGGGGGAGAGCGAGAACCGGTCCCCTTCGTCCTCGCCTTCGGCGCGCCAGTCGTCGGCTTCCCCCGCAGACTCTGCACCAGACAGTCCCTCATCCCGCTGCTCCACAAGCACAGCAGCGACAGCCGCGAAGTCGCGCCAGCTCACAGTCCCCTCCCGCTCCTGGTCTTCCCCCTCCTCAGAGCCGGAATGGTCGAGGCGGCCCCGCGCGCGCGAAGGCCCGCTCCACCCGGACGCGGCGTCCTGGAAGATGGAGAGCACTTCGGGGTCGGAGTCGTCTAGCCCGAGGAGCGCAAGTGCGCGTGGGATGAGGGAGAGCGGGAGGGGCGCAGGGGCGTCGAGAGAGGGGGAGGGGGGCGCAGCCGGGGGAGCAGCGGGAGAGACCTCCTCGTCTGCGATAAACCCCCCGCCGCCTGCATCTTCATCGTCCACCATGAACCCCCCACGGCCCGCCCCTTCGTCATTATCCACCATGAACCCACCCCCGGCGTCCACAGCCTCAAGCCGGTCCCCCTCCTCCTCCTGCTCAGCCCTCTTCCGCTTCTTCCCCCGCCCTTCCGCGGCCCCATCCCGCGCGAGATCAAACGCCCGCCAAATCTCCGCGCGCTGGGAGGCATAGAGGCGCGCTAGGTCGTCGGTCGCTGGTTCTGCAGCGGAGGCGCGCGTGGAGGATCGGGTGCGCGTGGAGGAGCGGGTCTTTGGTGGCTGCGTGAGGAGGAGGAGGAGGAGGTCAGTATTTGGGGAAGGGAGGAGGGGAGAAAAGGACGGGCCATAATAGAAATCAGGGTGTGATCGGGACGAGAATAGCTGGAAGAAGGATGGGATGGTCGTGAAGGCGGAGGGAAGGGCTGAAGGCCAGCGAGATTGGGAAGGAGAATCTGACGTCAGCGAGATGAGGCGTCAGTGAGATTTATTTGGCGATCGCAGGCTCTCGTCGCAGCGTACGTACTGCCGTCGTTTCAACATCCCCTCGAGCTCCTCGTCCGCTCTTTCTGTTCCCCATCATAAACCCAGCCCTTCAAAATAGAATCTGCAAATCTTCCACAAGTACTATTATCGAAAGACAACACGGCGCCTGCAGGCGCTGTTTGTGGCCCTGACGGGTGGGCGGAAGCAAGCCAGCGCAAGGCGCCACGTCGTCGTGTCCGCGATATGCTAGTGCTAGTACTGACGCGCGCCTCGCACGGCGCTGCAACCGCGCCGCTCGACCAGCCTGCCTTCCCTCCTCGACCGACACCCTCTTGCTCCTCCTCCTTGTTCTCCTCCACTTTGATCCCGCCGCAGCGCGCTCTCCCAAAATATCATCGAGCGAGCAGCTGAGCGATCAAGCTCACCACCCAACTTGACCTTCCACTTCCCAAGCTCGCACGAGTCCAGACACTCCCTCTCGTCCGTCCCGTCTCCGTGCCTCATTCTCATCCCAATATCCTAACACTCCCATCTTCGAATTCAAAGTTTCTTCTTTTACGTCCCATCCCCAACTCCTCATCGCCAGCCATGTCCCAGCGCTTCGGCGGCCCCGGCCCTTCCATCCGTCCACCCACGACCGCCGGCCCCAGCTACCGCCCCGACCCCGTCGGCCGCGGCGCGGGCGGCCTCGGCGGCGGCGGCGCGGCGAGCGACGGGCTCGAACAGGTCAGGGGGTTCGCGAGCAAGGTGAGCTTCCACGCCCTTCCACTCTTATGGCTCTGTCTGGCTCTCCGCTGTGGCTGGGCGAACTGGGGGACTCGCCAGCATGCACTTCCCAGTTTCCCGCCCCTCCCGCGCGCTTGATACTGAACATGTGGTTTTGGGGATGGCGATGGGACGCAGGTCGAGGACCTCATCGACACGTACACCCAGCCACTTAAGCCGTACCTCCCCGCGTTCGGCCGCTTCCTCATCGTCGTCACCTTCCTCGAGGACGCCCTCCGCATCCTCACCCAGTGGTCCGACCAGATCTGGTATCTCAAGAAGTGGGTCCTCCCCCTCCTCCTCCTTCGAGCCTTTCCTCCTCATTCGAGCCCCTCCTCCGAACTCCTCTCCGTCGCACCCCGTCCTACCTTCCCCTTGTTCCGGGCCTCGGTCCCTGGCTTTGGGAGGAACCCGAATGCTGAATGACTCTCGCTTGCATTCGCTCGCAGGCACCGCTACTTCCCCGCCTTCTTCGCGTACCTCTTCCTCATCGTCAACGTCCTCGTCATGGTCTCCTGCTCGGGTCTCGTCATCCGCCGCCAGTACCCCGAGTACGCCGTTGGCGGCCTTCTCGCCGTCGTCGTCCTCCAGGGCTTCGGCTACGGCCTCATCTTTGACTTGAACTTCTTCCTCCGGTGCGCCTCTCCTCTCTTACTTTTCCGAGGAGCTGGGAACATGGGAAAACTGAACGATGTTTGGGGTGCTGGGGATGGACGGCGGATCTAGCAACCTCTCCGTCATCGGCGGCCTCCTCATGGTTCTTTCTGACAGCCTCAGCAAGAAGAAGAACATATTTGCCGGCCTGCCGAGCATCAGCGAGACGGACAAGCGCAAATAGTTCGTCGTTTCCCCTTATCCCTTACCCCCGCCCCTCTCGCCTCTTTTCCTCTTTTCCTCTTTTCCTCTCTTCCCCCTTGCTCCGCTCCCCTCGGAGCGAAACTGACATCGCCCCCTTCCTCACGCAGCTTCCAGCTCGCAGGCCGTGTCCTGCTCGTGTTCCTCTTCATCGGGTTCATTATCCAGGGCACGTGGTCCCTCACCCGCATCATCTTCTCCATCGTCGGGCTGGTGCGTTACCCCCCGTCCCCCTTCTCCCCACCCATTCCCCACACCACTCTCGGCATTTTCTGAACCCGGGGCGCACGAGCACAGATCTCGGTCGTGCTCGTTGTCGTCGGCTTCAAGACCAAGTGGTCCGCGACGTTCCTCGTCCTCCTCCTCTCCATCTTCAACATCATCATGTGCGTACCTTCTCCCCTCCCTTTTCCCCTCTCCCATTCCTGCTAACTTTAGCGCGTCCGACAGCAACAACTGGTGGTCGGTCCACTCGGCCCACCCGCAGAGGGACTTCCTCAAGTGCGTTTGCATCCGCTTGGCTTTCCTACCATACAGAGCGGAGAGGTGCTGATGTTTGGCGGGTGGCTTGCAGGTACGACTTCTTCCAGACGCTCTCGATCGTCGGCGGCCTGCTGTTGCTCGTCAACATGGGACCCGGCGGCATCTCGGTCGATGAGAAGAAGAAGGTGTACTGAGCGCCTGCGCCTGCGTCTCTGCGCGGTACGGTGTGGTGGGAGGGGCAGAGAGTTGACGGGAGTTCGAGTGTGGGGTGGAAGGAGGGGGAAGGGGAGGAAAATGAAGTAATGGCTTGGGAAGGGAGGGGGAAGGGGAGGAAAATGAAGTAATGGCTTGGGAAGGGAGATAGCAAAAGGGGGGAAAGGGTGCGCGTTCGTTCGTTCGTTCGTTGTCGCTTTTTTTCTGGCAGAATTGTTTGCTTGTATCTTGTCACTGTCCGTGCTTGATTCCATTCGACCGACGCCGCCTCGATCGCACGCCTTTCGTTTTTTGTGTGGTTTGTGTTGGTTTGATGACATTGCATTCTTGAGGTGTCTTCGAGTTTCCTTGATCCCCGGCCCCTTGGAGATTCGTATCGACAGTCTTGGGAGGGTACTCAAGGGTACGGTGCAGTGCAGGTTGACACAGCCGGTCCACGAGGGCACTGCAATGAAGCGGGTTATGTGCTGGGCACAGACACTGGTCGCTACAGACGTTGCAGAAATTGGTCCCTAGCTGAAAAAAAAAATTGTTCTGAGTTTCTTGTCCTCATTCGAGGTTCGTGCAGTCCATGAAACACTTATTTCACCTTTAAGAGTCAGGCGTTACAAGCACTGTGCGGGGCAGACAGTCGCGGCATCGACTTTGCTTGTCGACATACTTCCTCAAACCGCGCGATGTCCAAGCAGCATACCCAGCATCTGCGGCTTTGACGGAGGGTGACATGCGGGTAACATCAACAGAGGCAACAAGTAAGCAGTAAGATGGCCGCGTGTGTCGCAAATGTTATGTCGTAGGGAGGCGGAAGTCAGTAAGTCGTTTAAGTCTGCGTACTTTCGCTATCGACTGCTCACATACAGGAGACCATTCAACCCTTTTTCGAGGACATGACAGACGGACGAGGCTCCAGCTCGTTGAGGTCCAGAGCGAAATGGGTCTGGATGAGTTCGTCGAGTCCGCCGCTGAACTTCCCACTGGCTTCCGCGGCTGCCACGCCTCCGCGCACAGACGTCGACTCCCATGCAGGCTCGAAAGACGCAAAGTATGGTATTAGATAAGACAAACTAGGTCATACAGACATTGAGCATCCAGGTTCAGGTCCTGGTACGATGCGGCGATGTGGGAGTCCCGGAGCTGTTGTACACGGTGGTACAGCGAAAACTTCGTTATGGATCTGGTATATTCAGGTGCAGAAGTCCGTATTCTATTTATTATTGATATCGAAAAGTTTTCCAGTGAAAGGCGACCAGTAGTTCTTCCTGTAAATATCTGAGCACATGTACATCCTCACCTCTTGCGTCTCAAACAAAATTTCAACTCCTCGCAGTCCGGCCCAGTTCAGTTCAGTTTCGCATGCGTCCCCCCGCGTACCTATTCATACTACCCCGCCCTCGCCTTCGCCCGTGCTCGCGGCGTCGCGCCCTCGCCGTTTGTCCGTCCTGCCAAACTGTCCGTGCTCGTTATCCTCGCTCGCTCTCTTCTCAAGACTACCATCGCCGCCGCCGCCTCCATCCCCCCGTCCCTGCCCC
>JTLS01000078.1:0-34356 GCA_000826855.1 Basidioascus undulatus
ACGCGCACGCCAGCAGCAGCATCAGCGACGCGGACGACCTCCCCTCCCCCGCCGAGCAGTCCATCCGCCTCGTCACCCCGCCCGACCTCGCCTCCTCCACGACCGCCTCGCCGGCATCCACCCGCCGCTCAACGACTCCCACGCCCGCGGCGTCCCCCGCCCCATCTGCGTGCGGCGTGCGCGTCCACGCGCCCGAGGCGGCGAGGAAGCCGTCGACTAGCTCGATCGCTGCTTCTGCCGGCGAGCCGGAGCCGGAGGTCCTCGAGCGCGCACAGGACCTTGGGAGGAAGTGCTGGGCTGAGGACGAGACGTTCTTGGCCAAGGAGAAGATTGCAGAATGGCTGGGCAGCATGTGAGTCGTGCTCGCTTGGCTGGCAATACGCAAGGAGGGGAAGAGAAGCTGATTGAGGTGGCTGGGGCGTGCAGAGGGCAAGTTAACCGGATCGCGCTGAGGACGTACATGGACTTTTTCGACTTTACCGGGCTGCGACTTGACATCGCTTTCAGGTGCGTTTCGAGGGGTTGAGTATAGAGAGAGAGAGAAGGATGCTGATCTTGCTCGTGCGTTACAGGCGCCTGACGGCGAAGCTCTTCCTCAAGGCTGAGACGCAGCAGGTCGACCGCATCCTCGAGGCGTTCAGTCGGAGGTTCTGGGAGTGCAACCCGGGTTCCGTGTATACTAGCGCAGGTGCGTCGCCCTCACGGCAGCAAGCCTAGGCGTCACATATGCAGTCGCTTACTTCTACGTTCTCCCAGACGTCGTCCATGCGATCGCCTACTCGCTCCTCCTCCTAAACACGGACCTGCACGTCGCGGAGCTCGCGACGCACATGTCGCGCTCGCAGTTCGTGCGCAACACGCTGAGCGTCGTGCACCAGCAGCTGCGGCCGCGTGGCGCGAGCGGGGGGACGTCGACGCCGGACCTGGTGCACGACGACGCGAGCAGCATGCAGAGCAGCGCGTACGATCTTGCGCCCACGCTGTCGGACTCGGCCCCGCCGAGCTCGATGCGCACGCGCCTCAAGCGCAGCGGCAGCTTGTCCAGCGCGAGCGGGTCGACGGGCCACCTCGTCGCTTCGCCCGGACAGCTCTCGCCCGCGCCCTTGCCCTCCGGCGCGGCGAGCCCCGCCAGCTCGCTCCGGGGCAGCTCACACGACCTCAAGTCGAGGAAGAGCGGCAGCTTGACGAACGTCTCGTCTGCGGCGTACATGCGGCAGCTCGACGCGGAACTCGAGTCGTTGCTGAAGGTGCGTGATGGACACATAAGTTGTCACATTGTGCGAGTACTGATGTAACTGGGGGAAATCGAATTACAGGACATGTATAACGCCGTGCGGCAGAACCGGATCCTGCAGCCGCTGGACGACTCAATCAGCCGCCGCTCGACGTCGTCCCTCAGCCCGGGCTCCCCGTACGGCAGTATGAACCGGACCAAGAGCACGCGCAGCCAGACGAGCATCGGCGGCAGCGACCGCGTCTCGGCGCTCAAGCGCGGCAGCATCCGCGGCATCCAGAACCTCCTGAGCAGCTCGAACCCGTACGGCCACAGCGCGAGCAGTAGTGGACCGAGCGACGGGCGCGTCAGCCCGACGCCGAGCACCGCAACGTCTTCGGATGTGAGTTGCTGCTTGTCGCTTTGGGATAAGTCTGCAACGGGAAATGCTGATTGCTGGGAACCGTGATGGCAGGGGTACACGTCCACGCTCTTCACTCCGACCATCGGCTTCGCGTCCAACCTGTCGCAGACGATCATCCGCGAGCAGCAGGAGGACGACATGAAGAGCGTCAAGAGCGTCGCGTCGTCGGCAGCCTCGATCACGGACGAGGAGCTCGCGCTGCTCGGCGCGCCGTGGGCGAAGGAGGGCGTCCTCCAGCGCAAGCACTACTGGGAGTCGGAGCGCCGGCGCGCAAAGGACAAGGCCTGGCTCGAGGTCTTCGTCGTCATCTCCTGCGGAGAGCTCAAGATGTTCACGTTCGGCGCGGTCAAGGGCGGGAGCGGGGGCGGCATGGTTGGCGGAGGCAACTGGACTGTGCGTGCAGACTGTGCATGGTTTCGGTGTGTAGTGTGGTGCTGACGCGAGGAGAGGGTCGCAGAGCAACGCCAACCTCGTCGGCGAGATCACGCTGACGCACTCGATCGCCACTGCCTTGCCCTCGGGCTACAACCGCTCGCGCCCGCACTGTTTCGCCGTCACCCTGCCCGGCGGAAGCTGCTACTTCTTCCAAGCGGGAACGGAGCACCTAGTCGACGAGTGGGTCTCGACGTGCAACTACTGGGCCGCGCGCCTCAGCAAGGAGCCCCTCGCCGGCGGCGTGTCCAACATGGAGTACGGTTGGAACCGGGTCGTCGCGGGCGACGACGAGGACGACGAGGACGACGGGGGCGCGCTCTCGCCCAACGACGCCGCCAGCGTACGCAGCGCCCGCAGCCGCAGCAGCTTCCAGAGCTGGCACGGATCCGTGTCGGCCGCGGGCGGCAGCCGCGGCGGGATGAGTGCGGATAAGATCTACATTAACGACTGGACGCCGCCTCAGGTCCCGACGGTGTCGAGTACGCTCGGCGAGGAGGGCCAGCTCGACGCGCTCAAGCGCCACATTGACTACCTCAAGCGCGACCTCGAGTCGCACAATGACTTGCACGAGGCTATGCTCCAGCTCGTGTGTCGTTCTCCGCCCTTATTGTTGTCTACCTTGCTACAGCCCGTTGACTTCCCGCTTTCTCGCAGTACTCTCCCCGTTCCTCGAACCGCGAGAAGGCGAAGGCCAACTGGGAGCGCAAGTCGAAGCACATCCTCTCCGAAATCGTCAAGTACGAAAAGTATGTCGACAGCCTGAGCACTTCGATCGTCCTTCGTGCGTCCCTCTTCATTCCACCTAGATATGTCGATGCTGTGGGTGCTGATGCGCGTACACCCCCGCTTTCAGGCATGACCAAGCAGGGCGAGCGGCAGCTGGAGCGCGCGCTCGGCGAGGACGGTCCCCCCGAGGAAGAGGTGGCCCTCTCATCCGTCGACGACGACGACTCGTTCCACACGGTCGACAACCGCGCCGCGCAGTCGTCCGTCAGCGTTCTGCGCGTCTAGGCACGCGATTACCATTCTAGCCCCCTTATGATATGACCTTTTTCTTCTTTTTCTTCTCTTTCCGGTCTCGGACTGTATTCATAATAGGTTACCCCGCGGTCACGCCACTGCTTGCTTGTTGTTCACGTCGATTCCCTGATCCCCTAAACGTTACCTCGCTGGTCGTGCTTTTTTCTTTACATACCGCTCGGTTTTCTAGATGAACTTGGCTGCATACACTCAAAGTTTGACATGTGGTTTCGGGTGACTGCCCAACTGCGCATGCCTTGTGGATCTGTCGTATCAGGCTTGGCGGTGCGCTGCGTGCTCCAGACTGCGCTACTCAGTATGCAGGTCGGCCAAGCAGGAAGCAGGCGATATGGAGAAGAGGAAGGCGAGCGGCAAGGCAGAGGACCTCTTGTCATCGGATACGGTCACCAGCCCTTTCGCTTCAGACTCAAGTTTCGCATGTGGGTCTCACGGGCATTTCGCTGGCATGCACTCAACATAGATGCACGCAACGTGGATACATGTCCAAACATCGAGGATGAAGAAGAAGAAGATCCTGGGGGATAGTGGGGCGGGTGCGGAGAGGGAGGCTTCGTTTGTGGAAGGGAAGTTAGCCACGTCGAGCGAGTCAGGAAGAAGGACTTGAGGGCAATACAACGTACATGGCTAAGAAGGCTGAGTAGCACCAGGAGAGCGCCCTTCCAGCTCGAAAGCTCGGGCGAAAGCGCGTCTTGATGAGCTCGTCTATTGCTTTGTCGTCCAGGGAAGTTGAAGGGAGAGAGTACATAGCAGCGGTAGTGCCAAGCAGACGCTTCATATCCGCATCGTCCACGGAAGAACCCGGTATCCCGAGCGCCACGGACGATTTCCAGCGAAAGCTTCTGATGTGGTCCAGAACCACATGCAAAGGATGCTCCCCAGGTAGTTCCGCGATGCACGAATCCCAACCAGATCGAAATGCGCTGATCGTCTTCGAAGTTTCCCTTGGATAGGGGTAGCCGGAGGGGATAGACGTGGAAGGAGGAACACTGAAGAGCGGTTGCGCGGCCTTGAGCATGCTCTCCCGCGCAGTCGCAAGGTTGAGAATCGCGTTGACTCCGAGCTTATGCGCGTCGTCGTGCGACAGGGTGTCGAGCGGCTTGGAGAGGAGAGTGCGGTATGCGCCGTGCAACCATCTCTGCACGCCGATCTCGCGGGCGATTAAGACGAGCTGGATCGGGTTCGAAGCGGTCTGATCGGCGAGGTAGAGATTCTCGTAGCGCTCGATCCCGTACGCTCGCTGGACGGGCATGTTGGTCGTGAGGCGCAGGATGCCGACGAGTTGTGGCTCAGTCGGTCGAGTAAGCTCCGCGTACCTGGAAACAATCCATCAAACTCTGCATTCCTTTGGATCGCGGGTATCATTGACTCACGAGCCATAAAGGGAGACATGAGCGCGGCGAACGCGTCGGCCTCGACGCCCAGGAGGACGACTGGATGAACGTCGGATGTGCCCCTGGCCGATTTGGTGTCGAGCGAGAACATGTCCTCGAAGGCACTAGAAGCGGCTATCAAGCGAGACCCATGGACGCTAAAGAGAACGTCCTCAACCTGGACGCGATCGACGTGGCGATAGTCAGATCGACGTCGTCGGAGAGTCGTGCATTTAGAGACACACGCGGAAGACGATGTTGCCATCGAAGAAGTAATAGTACTTGGAATGAATGGGTGAAAATGACATTGTCAGTGCGGAATCGAGAGAGAATAGTGAGCTGAAGTGCGCGACGTGTTAATGGCTGAAGTCGAAGAGGCGACCTTGGGCAACCGCGGGCCACGCGAAGAAAAGGCTTCTTCCCCCAGACCAACCCACTGTGTTCAGGCAAGAAGAACTTTTATCCAAAATTTTAGTTCGATGGGCACATAAGTAAATAAACTTTCACACAGTCTGAGGGTGACTTCCTGAGATGACAATACAGGACGAGGAAAAAACTATTGCACGCCCGAAAATCGAACCGACAAACCCCGAGTTCCGGGGAGTGGCTGGTGGCATGAGACGAGTCAGAGGAAGGGGGATGCCAGGCAGGACGAGGCGTACCGCTGGGAAAAGTAAGAAGGGAACCGACTCTAAGATGAGGCAATAAGGCGAGGAGAGCGAGTGTTCGTCAAGGGAGTAAGAGAGGGTAAGAGAGGGCGGCTCGGCGAGCAGGCATTTCATCGCTATATCTGTCTCATTCGGGCTCTCAAAGAGCAAGCTCTGGAATGAAAGAACATTCTCAAGGAAGTATAAGTACCTCCTACCGTTTGCCCGGACCTCAAGGCCAGCGGCCAGCGATGAGACACGGTCGAGCAGACTCGGTTGAAATCAGCTGCGAGGAATAGGATAGCGTTGATCTGCATAACATCCCAGGTCACAAAGTGTATCCTGTTAACGTCCGAGCCAGCATGTAGAGTTTCAGCAGTTGACCGACCGCCGTATGCCACGGTGAAAGCTCAAGCACTCGTCTTGGGACGCCCTTCACATCGGTGCGACCACCCCAGGAGCTTTTATCGATCGTTCACGCAGGCCACCGCCGATCGTTCGTGAGCCTAAACGGCAACAACCAAATATCGAGCGCCGTCCGCCGTCCGCCGTCAGCGGCGTCGGCTGTCAAGACGGACGCGCTCTTACCAAGCTCCCGCTCGAACCCTTCTGCTCTTCTCCTTACCCGCCCATCTTTCCAGTCGTCCTGGCTATTGCTTTCCGCGTGCTCGTCGTTGCCAACAGCGAGCGCGCTACAGTTTCGGTCCGCCGCCATGGATAGCCAGCGGTACGCTCGTGGAATGGTCGCTCATCGCCCGCAGCACGCGTTCTGACCGCGACCGAGATGGCCCTAGCAGGCTGCACCAGTTTGAGTCGTTCCTGGCCGCGTCCTCGCCGTTCGATTCGACGCCGCTCGCGCTCACGGCGTTCAGGCATCTGGCCTACACGGGTGAGCGTCGAATACCTGACTGAGGCATCTGCTGCGACCGTTTCTGACTCGGAACGGAGGAGCAAGGCGTCCCTGACCACCCACCTCTCATTCGCCCGCTCGCGTGGAAGATCCTGCTGGGGACTCTGGGGACGGACAGGAGGAAGTGGAACCAGGAGAACGGGAGGAGGAGAAACGAATATTATGTGAGTCGGTACAAGGTTGATGAGAGCTCTTGGTAGACCTGACGCTTCGCCGAGGGTGTAGGACTTTGTACGAGACTTTTGCCAGCCAAATGAGACCAGTGCGGTTCCAGAATCACCAACATCACCTGTAAGCCATCCTCTCCCTTGGGTTCCCAGCGTGCGCTGATTCGAAGAGCTCTTGGGACAGGCCTCGCCGCTCTCTCCCTCCGTCAACCTCTCCCCTGATGATTCTCATCTCCTCACGATCCACAATGACGTCGTCCGCACTCAACGCCAACTCGCATTCTTCCGACAACCCATCCCCGCCAACAGGCGCAACCCGCTCAGTCCCCCCGGCGCGGGCGACACCGACTCTGAATCCGAGTCTGGATTCGAGTCGGGGAGCGAGCCTCGCGCCGGCACAATCGAGTGCCGCAGGGGGCTGTTCGAGCGCCTGGAGGTCTTGACGAGGGGGCGGAGCGTGGATGGGGACTTTGGTGGCGATGATGGGGAGCCGGAACGGAGGAGACTGCGCGTACGGCCACCTGACATCCAGATCATGGAGCCTTCCCCCTCTTCCCCCACCGCTCCGCACTCCTTCCCTCCTACCCCTGCGTCACCCGCCCTCTCCGACACCCCCACGATCACCCCCTCCTCCTCAACATCTCTCTCCATCAATGTCCCTTCGCAGCTCAACGTCCCGGACACGCACTCCTCCGCGCTCATCCGCATCCTCTACCTCACCTCTCGCCTGCACCCCACACTCTCCTACGTCCAGGGCGAGAACGAAGTCCTCGCGCCCCTCTACTACGCATGCGCCTCCCCGCCTGATGCGCCCCACGCCGAGGCGGACACCTTCGCGATGTTCCAGACGCTCGTGGGCGAGTTTCGGGAGATCTGGGGCGGGAGGGAAGGCGTCGTGGCGAAGGGCTTCGCGGGCGTGCCGGTCGCGCGGGCGGAGGCTACTGGTGAGGGAGGGGAGGATGAGGCGCCGATGGAAGAAAAGAGGGGCATGGAGTGGGCGCTTGCGAAGTTGGGAAGGAGGGTGCGGTGGGCGGATGAGCCGCTCTGGCTGGAGCTGGTAAGCCTGTCTCGCAACTTGGATTTGAGGGCGTTTCGTGTGGAGGACACTCATCCAGGTTGTGTACGCGCAGAAACGGAAACACCTGGACCCGTCAACACCATATTACGCCTTCCGATGGATTCACTGCCTCCTCGCCCAAGGTCCGCAATCTCAGCCCATGCTGCCTTCTCATTTCGCTCATATCAGCCCGCTTCATCTTCCAGAATTCGTCCTCCCCGACCTTCTCCGCCTTTGGGACAGCCTCTTCTCCCACCCGTCATCATCAGCCGAAGACCCCTCCGCCCCCTCGCCCCGCATCGAGTACCTCATCGACGTCTGCGCCGCCATGATCCTCCTTCTCCGACCGCAGCTCATGGAGCGCACGGAAGCGGAGCGGAAAGGCCGAGGGCTGTGGGACGCCGCCGTCGGGACTGGTCAGGACGAAGACGAGGGTCCTGGTGGAGAAGGCTTTGCAAGGGGCATGCAGGTGCGCAGTTGACAGCACTCATCTCTAATTGTCCCGATGCTGATGAGTATTGGCCGCTACAGCTCCTGCAAAACTACCCGTCCTCCGATATCGGCGTCGATCGGATCCTCCAGCTCGCGACCGAAGTCCGTGAGCGGCGCCTCGCTGGCGCAATGTCCGGCACGGGTCCGGACGACCCCGAGCCATCAACCACCTCCCCTTCCTCAACCTGGCAACTCCCCTCTCCCTTTCTCCCCTCTCTGGCTCTGTCTCTCTCTTCTTCCCCTCTTCCCTTGTCCCCATTCCTCCTCTCACCATACGTGACATGAGCTAAACTTTGGTGGGCACCCGCAGCGCGACGAAGCCAAGCAGCTTGTCATCGCCGCCATCTCGGCCGGCATTTTCAACGACCTCGGCTCGGGCTCCAACTGCGACGTGTGCGTCATCGAGAAGGACCAGCCGACGGTGCTCATCCGCAATGTCGAGCCGACGTTGAATAAGCGGGAGGAGAAGGGTGCGCTTTTCCGTTCTTTATTCTCCTGCGTTTGCTGCCTTTCCTTTACTTGATTGTTGTCACTGAGTGAACAGAGTACTGACGAGAGAGGTTTGGGTTGGGATCAGAGCGCCGATACGTCTTCCGCCGCGGGACGACGGCGTGGACGAAGGAGGACGTGCGCTCGCTCGTCGACCAGGAGGAGGTCGTCGAGCTCTTTGCCCGCGGCGAGGCCAGCGCCGCCGTCGAGGGCATGGACACGAGCTCGTGAGGCGCGCAGTGCGGGCTAGGAGTGGAGGAAGGATGAGCGGCTGAAGGGAATGGGCGAGGGGGGAATACATATCAACTTGAGCGACTGAACTGACACGAGTGTGGGGTGGGCGTGATGCGTGTGGTGGGAGAAGTGGTGAATGAGTCTGTGCTGGCGGGTGAGTGGTGGGTAGGAGGATGACGAAGAGCGTCTGGCTTTGCGAGAGTTGGTCAACGGAATATGAAAGATGAGGTGGGGTGGGTGAAGGTCCCTTTGCCGTGGGCTGGTGGAAAACGGTAGAGGGGCTGAGAGAGCCGTTATGGTTGCGCTATCGACCTGGTACTCGCAGGAAATACGGGTGGCATTGACGCAGAGGTCATCTCGCAAGAGGCTTCACGAGAATAATAAAGATCGAATCGGAACAGTACTTTGACGGGGGAGTACGATTTAAGTTATCGGAATATCAACAGAGGGCGGTTGGACTTCCAACAAAGCTGTGAGACATACATACAGTCAATTGACAGCGCAGAAAATTTGCAGGCTTCTTGACTCTGGATTACTTCGTAATTGCACGACGTATGTGAATGTGCGCTGAAAGTTTAAAGATTATGGTGAAGTTGTTCGCTATCCCTTGACCTTAAAAGAAGTGTGCTTATGACCGATCACGGATGGCATGCCGCGGGTTGTCGACTTCACGGCCCTTAGCTTCTTTCCTTTCCCCCATCTCCTCTATCTCACACTCACACATGTCTTCCAAAACGCTTACTGGCCCAGAATTACTTGAGCATGGCCTCACCTCCCACACCTGCTCACTCTCTCAACATCTTTGGACTGCAGCGATCCCGTGCAGTACTGTAACAGCGGAAATCTTGGCTGAAGCGGGGTTCTTAGAATGTAATCGACTGTCTAAGTTGAGAGGTTTCTTTTCCTGTGACAGTTACGTGACTTATCAGAGCAATAGTGTAAATCTCTGCGAACCCTCGTCTTGTAAGAAAGGAGCACGCTCGATCTCTCGACTTCAGCCGAGCTTCCTCTGCCTTGACACGGGATCGGCTGACTCTGCTGCTTACTATGGGAATACCGATCCTCGGTATAAGGGCCTAATCTGTTATCACGATGCACTCCAAGCGCTTATGGTGGAGAGCCATAAGTTTTACCGACTGGATCGCAAGGCCATGACTGTAAAGCCAAAGCCTAGCTTAAACCGGTGTGCCAGTTGCCTGGCCGCTCTTGAAGGGTAGATCATTTCAACGCTCCATGGGAATTTTTGGAAATTCGATATACCATATGGCAGAGCACAGTCCTTTGAACAAGACAAATGGACTCGCGGGCCGTCTGCAAGTTGGCCGTGACAGCCACTGGCCGCTTTGCTCGTCTAATGAAGCTGTTGAACTTTAGGTGCTTGCTCACTTCGAAGTGCCTCGTTAACTGTTCCCGCTGGTATTTCATTCAAGGCAGGCACAGATACAAACACACTCATCAAAAGCTTGTCGCTAAGCTCTTCGAGAGATAGGTGCAGCACCGCTGTGGCGGGGCTACCTTATGAAATGCCGTTTGTCACTGAACCTGGACTTACGGTTCAAGGTGCCTTAATTAGCTTTAACAGAACCATGTGAGTTGCCTCCACACCCGTGACAAAGCCCCGCGGCTCCACGTTAGCTCTTGCACCGGGACCACTGGCACAGTCCACCATCACACCGCGTCGCGCCGTGTTGTCTTTTCACAATCGACACAACCTCCTCATCAACTTGAGAACCTCACCTATCCATTATTTTATGGCTTGTAACCATGCCCGACCCTTTTCAGGTGGAACGCGGTCCGATACCGTCCCCATCGCAGGCAGGCACGACAACTCCATCCAAGGACGGCGCTTCGTCGAAGTCGGGAGAGCAACAGACTCTCCTTAGTACGAGACGGTTTCCTTTGGTGGCGGATACAGCTCGGGCGGGATCGAGGGCGTACAATGCATTGACTCGCTTGGCGGTTGCAGACATTACCAAGCTGCTCGAGACCAGCAACGAACGTGCGCAGCGGACGGAGGACGAGCTGAACCGCCTTTCGAAACATATTCAAGCCTGTGCGTATCATCAGCCTTTCTCACCCACTGGTCCCGTGAAGGCTCAACGCGAGCTCATTGCTCCAGCCTCTCGACCTCTACAGGACGGCCCGACGCCCCCGAAGCATGCCAAAGACTCTGGTGCATGGGCTCCGCTCTACCGCGTCGTCCGCGACGACACGGCCGAATGCGTGCAGGAGTGGAGGGAAGGGCTCGACGTCGCTCTCATCTTCGTGAGTGCTGCATATTATCAAGCAGCCGACCATACTACTCTCTAACTGCATTACTTGAGCCGTTTGCAGTTCGGTCTGTTCTCAGCTATTGTCACCGCGTTCATCATCGAGACGTATAAGGACCTTAACCCCGATCAGGTTGAATCACAACTCCCTTTCGTGTCCTGCGCGTACGATACCGTTTCGCTGCCGACTCGGTCGGCTACATTCGCATCCCATTGGGCCATGCCTACGTGACCCTTTCCCGCATCGAGATCCACGCTCTATACGCAGCTGTGCTCGGAAAGGCCGAAGATCTGGGGTACCTCGACGAGCTCGATACCTTTGCCAAACGAGGGGACCCTAACGACGTGGACTTCGAGCCTCCCATCGTGAAAGGCGCACGCAACGCGTTGGCCAAGGCACGCGTCGCTATTATCAGTGAGTGAACGTCGAGCATTTCGTCCTTGAACAGAGACCTGATTGATATGCACATCTGCTTTCATCCCGAAGCCGTTCCTCTACCTCCTTCGACTGCGTCTTCATCTCTCGTCTCGATCACCTCCACGCACTCCGCTCCGACCGCGCTGCAGATCACATCCCCTTCCCGCAACTCTCTGTCGCTCGAGCTCCCGCTCGGTTCTCACCGCCTTATCCGGCTCGCCTCCGACCTCGAATTCAGTGACTGGCGGCCGAGCAGCGACCTGGAGGGAAAGTCAGACGTCCACCACGACGGAATCGCAGGCCAAAAGGCTGGGGGCGCACGCAGCTCGGCGGCACAAATAGACCCTCGGAATCGACATACTTCTTTGCAGTTCGAATGAGTCTTTTTTTCTTCATTGGGCATCCTATCTACTATGTATATACCCGGTTTCCTTCGCGATACGCTCTGGTGTCCATCCTGAAGTTTTGCAACTGCGACAGCAACATCGCGTTGCTTGCGGATCTTGGCTTCGTTGGCTGGGGCAGTTCCTCTGAAGCACTTCTTGAATTTTGAACACTCTCATACATGTAAAGTAGGTACAGTGTTTCCGTACGTATCTCACTGGAGGTTCAAGAACGACGGCACAGCGAGACCGAGAGAGCGTCTTGTAGCCAGTTTATGTTAGCCAGTCGCAGCACGGAGCAGTTCATCTGCCAAGCAGAGAACCGAAGACACGGGTCGCTATCCTGGAGACCCCACACTCATATGTAAGTTATAAGTAACCGGTCAAAGCCGCCAAAGACGCAGACGGCGCGCATCGAACGAGAGCGTCTGTGGCTGCCTGCGAGTTGGCTAAGCCGCTTTCGGGAACACGGAGTGAGAAGTACCGCATGAGGTTCTGGTGGGTGTCGGTCATCTCTTGGGTTCATTCTGATGGCAGCGACGCGATGAAGGCGTCAAGACAATTCGGGCAGCACTGGATACGGGGTGTGACAAAGCGCTCTCAAATGTTATCTTTCAGAAGTCTGGATCATTTGTGTGTGTGTATGTGCCTGTGCGCGCATCACAGTCACTTCCTTATCTTGAGATCAGGCACAGATATTCCCCAAGAGCACGCCCGTACGCCATCCAGAGCATCCGTACACTCCTCTTTGAACGTCGGGACTGCCAAACCAACTATCCAGTCTATTGGGCTATTGCGATGCAAACAGCAAAAAATAAATGACTGGCCATAGGATGCGTTCCGGACCCATGGGGCTAGGTACGCCCAACACCCCAAAAACTCGCGGACTGACACCCTTGCTGGAAGCTCGGACAAACGACGACACCGCCACATCAAGGAGCAGCTGTCTCCATGCTGGGTAGAGGAGTATGCCATGGGTTTGTCTGCTTTGGATTTGAGTCCCACAATTTGAGTCTCACCAACGACGAGGTCGAGCTGTATGGGTGGCAGGAAATAAAGCGGGCAGGGCGGCTGCATGAGGCCATCTACGAAGGCAAGGCACAAGGCATGACCCCATTCGGTGGCCAATCTGCACTTCAGCCCCAATCCATTTACCGGAACTTGTACAAAAGAGGTGTTCAGTTTTTTTCCGTCTCTGAATCAGCGCTTCCAAACGCTTGGACCCTCGGTGAGATTCTGTCGAGCGCGCGCGAGCCCCGCCGGTGCCTCAAGTCATCGTGCACGACCCCCCGTAAATATTCTTGTTGAATGCCGAAAGCAGGTGGAGATTCTCGAATATTCTTGAGTAACCGACGACTGTGCATTCCAATTCCAAAGCAGAGCGAAGCGGGCTGGTCGAATGAACCGCATATCTGGAGAACTGAAGCTCGTCCGAAGCGGCACAGGACCATGTCATTCACACGATATGCGGGTGTTCAAATCTATAACACATCTCTAAGGAATGTATTTACAGCTACAAACTCGATCAAGCTAATTTTCAAGCCAAGTTGTGTGCCGATGCCTCAAAAATGAGCTTCTGGTTTGCCTCGTGAACTGGTGGGCCTAGACACTGAAACCGAGTTTTTCAGAATGCATAGCCCCCGAAATGGTGGTTCCCTGCAAAGGTGACCACTGTCAACTAGAGGTTTGAAGGTGCTGTCGAAAAACGGTATCTGCACTGAAATTAACAGTTCTCTCCTTAGCTCAGTTGGAAGAGCGCGAGACTGTAATGTTCAGCTGATCTTCAGATCATCTTGAGGTCCCTGGTTCGATCCCGGGAGGGGAGACATTTTTTTCTCTGTTTGCTGTAGCTCCTTATGCCCCAGGCTGGCGGGTCAGTCTAGGAAAGACGTTCCTGGTCTGCGCTTCTTCTGTGGCCCACCACAATATGATCTTAATGTGGTACCCGCAGCGCGTACAGCTGCGCCAGTGCTGAAAGCTCGTTTGTGGAAACACGCAGATCTCAAGTGCAGCTAGTCAGCGGAATGACAGAAGTAATGCCCAGCAGCTCAAGAGAAACTGACAACACCGACTTTCAGTGCGTACACCGCCACCTTTAATAAATCGCTCAACCTTCCCCGTGCAAAGACGCCCATGCACCCCTCAGCGCACACGTCTCGCAAAGCTCAAATTGCAATCGTGTACATCTTCCTCCCTTTCAATCCTCCCCCTCCCCCCACACACACATCATGCGCCCGTCGCCCCCGCGCCCGACTCGAGCATGCCCCCCTGCGCAGCAAGCGTGGCCGCGAGCCTACCGCGCTTGCGCTCCGCCTCAGCCTCCTTCTCCTTCTCCACCTCCACAACGATTTCGGAGATCTCATCCAGGGAAAGATTCTACCCCAATCCCACCAAAGCCACATCAGCTTCATCCCCGGCGAGGGGGGGGAAAAGAGGGAGGAGGAAGACGAAACAAACCTTGACCTCCCCGTCCTTGCGCATGACGCTGATCTCGATGTTCTTCGCGCCCGTTTGGACGACCTCGAGCAGGCTCTTGATCGTCAACTTCACCGCGCCCGCCTCGTCGAGGTCGTCCGCGTAGTTCTTCTCCAGGAACTCGCGCACCGTCTTGGAAGAGCGGCCGATCGAGTTGGCCTGTCGGCGCCGAGTCGGGGCACGCATGTCAGCTACTACTAGAACAGAGGCAGGAGAAAAGTGGGAGGGCCCAAGAAGGGGAGGGGAGGACAAGACACCCACCTTCCATGCGGTGTAGATTCCCGACGGTTCGGTCATGTACAGGCGGGGAATGGCGTCGTGGGGGTCGAAGCCGATGATGAGAGTGGAGACGCCGAAGGGACGGACACCGCCGGATTGGGTGTAGCGCTGTGAGGGGGCGAAGCAGCGTCAGCACAGCGATCAAGAGGAACGTTCGAGTGTCCCATGCAATCGTGCCGCCTCCTTTCTCGACCTACACAAGCCGCACCCGACGCCCACCGCCCCACCTCCTGGTACTCCGAATAGCAAACTCACCTGCTGGATGCCCGCAATGTGCCGCGTAATGTATTCCACCGAGACCGGGTCCTCCACCGTCAGCCGATGGCTTTGGCACTCGATCCGCGCCTTGTCGATCAGCACCCGCCCGTCCGCCGTTAACCCTGCCACCGTCCAGCACACCCAGCATCAGTCTCCCCGGCCGCGTTCTTCTCCCCCGCCCCTGCGAGAGCGGCTCACTCACCAGCAAACGCCAAGCAGACGTGGTCGTCGAGCATGACGACCTTGCGGACCGTCCGGGGGTCTTGCAGCTGCAGGACCGACTTCTTCTCGACGCCGAGAATGACGGTGTCCTTCCCGCGCACGCCGACCTGTACACGGGCAAGAGTCAAGGGAAGGGAAGGGGGAGATGAGCGATCGGACGAGCTGGGAAGGGGCAGCGGGAAGACGCACAGCACAGGTTCCCTTCCGGACGGCTTCCAACGCGTACTCGACCTGGACGAGGGGGCCTGAGCACCGGTGAGGCTAGAACTGTTGTAAGCTGGAACGCACCTGGAACAAGTGTCCATCAGGCGAGAAGACGGTGAGCGCTGTGAAGTGACGAAATCAAGGGCGGCGCGCATCAGCCTCGCGCGGGTTCAGCCTCCCCAGGCGTCTCGAGAGCAGCGGCGTACCGCGGTCGTATGATCGAGACATTTGTAAGCAAAGTAGAGGGTGTACGAGTGAATGGAGAGAGTAACTGTGCGGTCGCGAGTGTACAAGGTGGTTGCGAGTCGACGTCTTCAGGAAGGTGACGACGCGCGGCGTGCGCGACCCATAGTGGCTGCAGTCAATGAACACTCAGCTCCGATGTCTATCACCGCGCCCTCAAACGCCAAACATTTTGAAAACCTGTTTCATTCCGCACACGGACGACTCCTTTGATGTAGAAGGTTCACTTCTCTCAGAAGCCCGACATGGACTGGAGATTGCAGTGCTGAACGAGGCACGCTGGCAGGTCGTACGCGGCTCACATGTCTCCCTGCCGACTTCCCAGACCCTCACAATACCTACCATAGCAAAGAAATAGTGGACGACCATCTCTGGCATCATTTGCAAATGGTATATACAGCGGAGGCTACTATAAGTGTCACATCAACCCAAACAGCGGCAGTAGCGACCGGACGGCGAGTGCTAACAACAAATCTAGATGGTACGCTCGATGAGACTGTCCCAACAACCAAAATTTTAGCTCAAATAAAGAATAAAGCATCAGAAACAAGTAGACGTGACATACGAGATTCCCTCCTTTTCCAGAGCGACGATGATGGGGTTGTTGATCTCGGCGTCATAAGGGGCGACGACGCCCTTGCGGTCGATGACGCCGTTGAGGACAAGCTGGACGGCGATACCGCAAGGGACGCCGACGAGCTTGGCCATGGAGGACCAGCCGTGGGGGACGCCGAAGTCGAGGAGGGTAGACGTGCGGGTCTCCTATTACACGCAAAGGAATCAGTATGCAACATACGGAAATGAAGAGTGCAGAGGAGTGAAAACGCACGCGGCTGCCGTCCTTGTTCTCGATCTCGAACTTGTGCTGGAGCATGACCATGTCGCGCTCGCCCTGGCTGTAGGCCATCTTCTGCTCGAGCGTCGCGCAGAGCGTGTCGAGCAGGTTTCCGCGCGGCGTGACGGGTGCGGACGCGAAGAGGCCAATCCAGCGCAGGCCCGAGAGGATGCGCTCCTCCTCGGCGGCGGAGGGGAAGTTGACGAGCGACTTGATGGTCGCGATGAGGGAACTGGCGGGATGCAAGTGAATGTAAGCTACCAGTCGTGCAGGCTAGGGAGCGAAGGCCAGGTAGGACATACGCCTCAGTGGTGTCCTTGGCGTTGATCGCCTTGGCGGTGACCTCGTTCTGTGAGTGCGCGCATATTTGACAATTAGTGGGTAAACGCATCAAGATATGAGGGTTGAGAACGCACCCAGGGCAGGCCTGCCTTGTCCTTGGCGAGGAACTCCTTCGGCTCGTCGCTGAGGAACCCGATCTTGACGAGGGTGTCGATGAACTCGGGGAAGCCCTGGTAGCGGAGCGTGCCGCGGACGACGGTCTCGGCCTCTGGGATGTTGTAGAACTCGCGGAAGGGCGTCGAGTCGCGGTTGGGGTACGCGACGAAGCCGAACGCGGGCGTGATGTAGTACGGCTTGGCGTGGCTCATCAGGTCCTTGCCCTCGATCTCGACGAGCTTGCCCGCCTGGTAGAGCTTCGCGCTGTTGCGGAGCGCGAGCAGCACGCCGCGAGAGGACCACGAGAACTTGTACCCGAGCGGGTTGTCCGCGGCCTCCGGCGCGGGGAGACCACCGCAGTAGGAGAGGAAGGACTTGATCTGAAGGTCGAGAGCAGCGCGAATTAGCAATCATAACATCCATCAAGTTTCCCGAAGTCGGAATCAGACGTGCCTTGCCGCCAGCGGCGTGGACCTCGTCGAACACCTTGACGGCGTAGAGGTGGTCGATACCGGGGTCGAGACCGATCTCGTTCATGACGACGATGCCGGCCTCCTTGGCGGCGGCGTCGAGCTCGCGCATCGCCGGGCTGACGTACGACGTGGTGACAACGTGGGTCTTGCCCTTGATGGCCGACTTGATGACGTCGGCGTGGAAGGTGTAGGGGATGAGCGAGACGACGACGTCGTGCTCCGTGACGAGCTTGTCGAGCGCGGCCGTGTCGGCGACATCGATCGAGACGGGGGTCGCGCGGTCGAGGCCGACAGCGAGGGACTGTGCGGTCGAGAGAGTGCGGCAGCCTGCAAGGACTGACCGTTAGAACGGAGTGTTGGTTTGCAAGGAGTGTAGGATGCGCACCGATGGTGAGCGAGTTCTTCGTGTCACGAAGGATGTACTCGGCGGCGGGGCCGGCGACGTAGCCAGAGCTACAGACAAGACTCTAAGACAATCGAACCTTCGCTATCACACACAAAGAGCGGCGTACCCAAGGAGGAGGACCTTCTTGGAGGCTTTCTCGTCCGACTTCAGGACGTTCGGCGCAATCTGTGCAGCGACCCCAGTTCAACCCAGCCCGAAGTGCCAAAGAGAAAGCGAACGCACGTAGCGGCCCTCGTTGAGCGCAGTCTCAGCGAACTGGGGGAGGACGAACGAGGCCTCGTGGATCTTGGCCGAGTAGTAGCGGCAGTTGGGGACCTCGCGGAGGGGCTTGCGAAGGTTGCGGCTCGCGTCCTTGCTGCAAACGACGAAGCCGATCTGACCCGAGGGATAGGTGGGGATGGTGGTGTACGCGTAGTCGGCGACGGGGAAGAGCTCGCGGGTCGTCTGGCGCAGGTTGCGGATGAGCGGGAGGTGCAGCCAGACGCACTCGCCCTGCGTCGAGATGCTGCCGCCCTCGCGGAGCGCGTCGCGGAGGAGCGCAAAGTACGGCTTCTCGAAGAGCGCGGCGGCGGGACCCTCGGGGTCGGACGAGTCAGTGATGATCACGTCGAAGTAGTTCTTCTTGTCCTGGAGGAACTTGAAGCCGTCGCCGATGTGCACGGTGACCTTCGGGTGGTCGAGCGCGGACGCCATGTGCGGGAGGTACGTCTTAGAGACGCGAGGGACAGCCTGTGAGAGCAGCATGTCAGCCGGCCTCTTTGCCGAGCGGTGGGTGCAGGCATCGACGCACCTCGTCAATGTCGCAAAGGACGGCCTCCTTGACCGAGTCGTGCTTGACGACCTCACGGAGGACACCACCGTCACCACCACCAATGACAAGGACGCGCTCCGGGTTGGGGTGCGATGCCATGGGGATGTGGGTGATCATCTCCTGGTAACTGTGGGAAGAGAGTCAGCTTGTGCCGCTCATCGGCTCTCCTGCACCCCCGCCTGCACTTGCGCATTCCAATCCCAGTCACCATATAGCTAGGAATGCTCTACTCACGAGAACTCGTCACGCTCAGTGCACTGAACGGCGCCGTCGAGAACGAGGACGTTGCCATAGCTGCAGGACCAACCCTCAAGCTTCAGCGCGCCTTCCCACCTCAACCACAGCGGCTAGAAGCCCACTCACGTCTCGCTCTCAAAGACGAGGACGTCCTGGTAAAGGCTCTTCTCGACGTGCAAGATCTTCTTGACCTTGAGCGAGAGGGCCTGACCGGGCCACTGGCCAGACCTGGGTGGCAGACTGTCAGCCTTCCTGCCGGATGAGGGCTATGCGCACCAGGAAGCTGCACCGCTCGCTGAACCAGCCGTCGGCGCTGATGGACGGGTGCGACAGAGGAGCAGACCTGGCAATGGAGGCTCCGTCAGTATGGCATTGAGGGAGATTATGGCACAGTCACTGACATGGTGCGATAGGATAGCGGACAAGAGAAGACCGCCGCCGCGGCGCGTGGAAAATGAGATGCCCCTGCACTACCGCGGAAGCCCGGGGATCCTCCAAACTCGAGTTTCGAGTCGCAGCGTCGTACCGACTGCCCAAAGCTTTTCTGAAACAACTTCAAGGCAAAGCGAAAAGTTGGCATGCAAGGAAGAACCAGCCAGCAGTTAAAACCCGAAAAAGTCGAAGAAAGGGTGAGTGTGAAGAGTGAAAAGCATGAAAAGAAGAAGGAACGGCTGCCGCACCTTCCTCAAGTACTCATTTAGTCTTACTAGATCTTACGGATGACAGCGACAGAGCTGCCGGCCTGACAGAACACCTGGTGGTACGCCAAATTGAAATTTCCGTTGCCGAAAACAAGCATACAAAACTTCAGAACAGCTGCGGCCCACCGGAGCGTGTTAGCCGACCTCGGCTACGGATGTCGGAACGAGCGTCAGCTTCAGCGTCTTAATCGCGGCGACGTTTGCTCGTGCCCGCAGCGACCACGGTTGGAGACTCGATCTCCTTTCCTTCAACTTTCATCTCCCCCAGACAATCCGCATCTCACCGGTGCTCTACATTGCTCGTTCCTCACCATGGCTCCCGTCCGTGCCGACAACACCGTCCCCAACGCCAAAGCGCAGCAGGCAGCTGCAGCCGCTTCGAAGCCGCCCAGTGCAGTCTTCTACCGCAAGTGGGTCGTTGAAACACTATCAGTCCCCAATCATTCGTACTCAGCTTTCTTGCAGCTTCAAGTCCGAGCCTCCGATCGCGGTGGGCGGCAAAGGCATCGAGATCACGCTCGCGGACGGTCGGACTGTTATCGACGCTATCGGTGCGTTTCAGCTCCAGCTCTCGGTCTGCCACCTTCTTGAGGTTGCGGTACCTCACCGATATTCAGAACAAAGGTGGAGCGGCAGTAGCATGCATTGGGAATGGGTCAGCCCACTAGCTGCTTGCGCAAGCTTTCCGGTAACCCAGTCAGCTGAAATCGGCTCACTCACACCGGTAGACATCCGAAGGTCATTCAGGCTATCAAGGACCAAGCGGACAAGCTTTCCTATGTGTATAATGCGGTGTTCACCAGTAGTTCTATCTCCGTACCTAGCTCACGGTATGAAGTGGATATGCTGACATCGTTGCCCATCTCAGCTGAACCGGCAGAGCAGCTCGCCCAGCTCCTCGTTGACCGCAGCGAGAACGCCTTCGATCTCGTCGGGTTCTTTAGCGGAGGTGTGTGGCTCGTCTACGCACAACAAACCCGAGCGCCGCTGACGACCGCTGATTGTTGGTTCACAGGTACAGAGGCAGTCGAGAGCGCACTGAAGTGCGTTACTACTGCGAGCGTTCTCTCGCAAAATCCTGACATAGTACTGACGATGCAACTGTCCCACTAGGCTCGCTCGTCAGTACTACTGGGAGATCGGCCAAAAGCAGCGAGTCAACTTTATCGGGCGCCGACTTGCGTACCATGGGAACTGTACGTCTGGACGCTTGCCTGTTCCAAATTTCTGTCGTTCGATGTTCACCGGGCATCGCTCGGAATACAGCTCTAGGCACACTCTCCATCGCCCAACACCCTACCCGGCGCGTGCCTTAGTGCGTCTTCGCTATGCCAAGCAGCGGTAGCTACGCTGACGGCGACAGCGACAGCGAGGGTGTGATCACGTCGACGAACTTCCACCACGTCTCGCCAGCGTTTCCGCACCATTTTCAGAGCCCCGACGAGAGTCAAGAGCATTACGTCCAGCGCCTTGCCAAAGAGCTGAACGACAAGTTCAACGAGCTCGGGCCGGAGACGGTGGTGGGGTTCATTGCGGAGACGTACGTCCTCGTGGTGTTTTCGAGTGGAACTTAATTTGACGGGGCCATGTGGATTGTTGAAAGGGTTGTGGGCGCTACGACGGGGGCAGTCCTCCCGCCCAAGGGGTACTTCCCAGCAATGAAAGCTGTCTGTGAGAAGCATGGGGCACTGTTCGTACGTGTCTCAGGGCATTCTGTTTCGTAAGCTGTTCGCTGAGCTGGAACAAGCAATACAGATTCTTGATGAAGTCATGTGCGGTGTCGGACGCACGGGTAGGATCTTCTCGAAGCTGAACAGGATGTCTGTGTGTCGCTGAGATCTTATCGCTGTTGCAGGCACATTCCATGCCTGGCAAGGCGTAGGCGACGGCGCTGCCCCGGACATCCAGGCGAGTGTACCTACGGCAATCCCCGGAGAAGAGAATCTTTCTAAATAGCCATTGTTGGAAAGGCTATCGCCAAGGGCCTCGGGGGCGGATACCAACCCATCGGCGCCTGCTTGGTCGCTCCACGCGTCTCCCGTGCTGTGCGCGACGGCTCAGGCGTGCTTTTCCACGGTCACACTGTACGTTACCTTCAAAAACACATTGTTTCCCCAAGTCCAGTGCTTATAGAAGTGGATGTTTTCAGTACCAGTACGTGCACGTCTCCCAGGCTGGTGCAAGTGACACGCTGACTGTATCACCCGGCAGGTGCCACCCCATTGCATGTGCCGCAGCTCTGGCGGTGCAACAGGTTCTCATCGACGAGAACCTGGTCGAGCGGGCCCAAATGGTTGGCAGCTACCTCGGTGAACGTCTGAAAGCCCGCGTGCTAGGCCCCGAAGCGCCAGCGGAGCTAAGGGCCATCGTCTCGGATGTTCGCGGGGCCGGCTGCCTCTGTGAGTCCACTTCCATTCTGACAGGGTCTCTAGCATCGCTGAACGTGTTAAATTACATGATACAACTTACAGGGGCAGTCGAGTTCAACCTTCCCGGGAGCGAATCTATGCGCCCGCGTTTTGCTGACCGTCTCGTCGCGACTGGGCTCGAGAGGCACCGCCTCTCCGTCATGGGCTTCCCAGGGACGCTCGACGGGATTCACGGCGACCATGTCGTCGTTGCTCCCGCTTACATTGTCTCTAAGGAGCAGGTCGAGGAGATCGTGGATCGCTTCGTTAAGAGCTCGCTGGATGTGCTCGAGGAGATGAGGGGGGAGGGATGGAAGGCCAGCTCCTGAACGGGTATAGCTCGAGGACTCAGATGTGCGAGTACTTGAAAGGCTGGCGTAGATTGGAGAATCAATACCGTCAGTCCTGTCTTCGGAAAATTTGACTTGACAAGCTCGAATGCAAGGTTATCCCTCACGACACCGCTTCCGGAGCGCATGATCCGGAATCGCGGTATCCAAATAAAACGGACAAGATGAATGCACAGCCCAGACCACATGTTGAAAATGTCCCTGGCGCCGCCGCCGCAGTTTCAAGCGATTGAATGGCAGAAGTCCAGCTGGAATGTACGCCATCAGTAAGTCACATCGACTACACGTCCTAGACTTTAAAGCTGATTGACTCTGGCGTTATGAACGCAGTCAGTATGTGAGTTCGTAGTTGAGCCCTTCCACTCTCTTCTCTGACTTCTTGTGCCAGTCCCTATCTGCTCGGTCCCGTTCATCGTGAGTGGCCAGGTTTCCCTTTGCCAGAGCTGAGATGTTGAAGCCACTTGTTGGGGTACAGACATTACTCGCAACCTTCCAGCTTCGGGCCCGCCGCCAGAGCGAACTGGACTGCGCAGCGTCCACGCACTCAAGTCTCACGACGAGCTTGACGGACTCAAAGACCAAGTCGAGGTCTACCTGGAACGACGTCCTCATCCAAGAACTGGACATTCCAGGCGTAATCCTTCTCGGTGCGGGGCTTGCACATTTCCTCGTCCCGCTTACCATCGCCAAGGTGAGGCGCTCCAAACTCTGTTGGACCCTCTGTGGCCGATGATCTCAGAATGCTTGTGTGTTACAGGGAGTTGCTGCAAAAGCGAAGTCCCCCGAGATAGTTGGTATGCTTGTTGCGGGCTTCGTGCTCCTCATTCTGTTCGGCCTCTGGGACTGCCTCCCCGATCAGTTCCGCCCAGCCGGGCTCAAGACGCCGAAGTTTCCCGTGGTCCCGTTGAGAATGCTTAGGGATCGCACGGTCATGTAAGCCCAGTCCAACCTTTCTTGTTGTCTTTTTTTGCTGGGGGGCGCGCTAATTCGACATGTGCAGTGCCGTCTGTGCGCTGAACTTCAGCGATGTACGCGTTGGCTGTCATTTTGTCTGCTTTTACAGCCTGAACAAGCTCATTTGACCGTTCGAACTGACGAGCTGAAACTCATTTTCTTTAGTTCCTTGCCTACGCTGTCCGTATATTTCGTTTCTTTTTGCCATCCCACCACCCACTGACATGTCGCCCGAACCCAACATCCATGTATTCTCCGTCATGTTCCCCTCCTATCTCCCCGTCGCCGCCTATCAGAACGCGGCGAGCGCAAGCCGGATTTAAAACACGCTGCGCATCGTCTTTGAAGTGTGTGCTATCCTCACCGGACTGCTCATGCGCTTTTACCGGCCTATCCGCCGGTTCTTACGGCTCGCGGACGAAAGGCTGCAACCCAACCGCCTGGTGGGTGATCTACATTGCTTTCCTCCTTGTTGCCCTACCTAAACTTTCGATAAGTCTCCATATAATACAAATTGACGCCCACAGCATCTGGGCGGGCGTTCCGCTCTGTGTGCTCGGAAACGGCTTGATGATCAACTTCGTTTTACACCCCGGTCGAGCTGGTCCGTCGCGTCCTTTGTGATCAACAAAGCCCTGTGGGGGATCGGAAGAGCACTTTACCAGGTGCGCTCAGTTTGAGCTGATCCTGAGATAGATACTGACAGCGTTGCGGCGGTTGCGGATGTACACACGTCGGCGCAGGTCTCGATGCAAGCTGCTGCGAAACGCGGAGAGCTTGCGGTCGCTAACGGCGTTTTTTATGCGGCACGTTGTCTCTCCTTTTTCTTTAAGATGTAAATCTAATCCCCACGATTGTCTTTAGTACCACTTTCAGTCCATGAGCGTAGGCAGCACGATCGGCACCGCCCTGTGAGTTGTCTCTCTTCCGCTCATTCATCAGAAGTTCCCTCCTCTCGCTTCCTCATCGTTCAAACTTTCCACTCAGCTCAGGCGCGGTCTGGAACAACGTCCTCCCCGAGAAGCTCGCGGAACACCTGCCCACCTCGGCGCAAAGGCATCGTCCCCGTGTTCAGCAGCATCAGCGTCGCTCGCAGCTACGCCCAGAGCTCCGTCGAGCGGGCCGCAATCGACAGTGATTACTGCGACACGATGCGGAGTACGTAGATATCACTTTTTTTGTCTGGTTTGGGACGTGCTGACTTGTGCCCGGAGCGGCTGCAGTTCTCGCTATCGTTGCAACTTGCGTAATGATCCCGATGCTCGTAGCGATGCTTTTGCCCAGGATACCAGCCTCGAAGAGGGGGAGGAAGAGGAATTAGCGGAAGAGGACATGAAAGGTGGTGCTGGCCCGAGGAAGGCGGACGAGCTATAGACTACGGCGTACATTTTCACTTTACGGTCCCCCTACCCTACATAGCCTTCTTTCGAGTTGCCCTTGTACGCTCCACTCCGATGGCAATGCCTGCGTCGACTCAAGGTGTGTTTGGAAATATACCTCTACAAGGTAGTTGCAAGCCCAGTATGGGTTCATCAGCATGGGGCTGTAAGGCCTTTCAGGAAGCGCACGGGAAGACCTCTTCCAACTGTGAAAGCGCTTTGCGTCTTCAGTGTGGCTGACAGTACGTGAATTAAACCAATGGATCCCAAGATCATATTACTTTTCGTACACCTGTGTCGTAAAGGAAAAGTGTGTTGCTACGGAGCCTATCGGCATGAACAGTCTTTCAACTCGCCACCTTTGGACAGACAAAACAGCAGCTGAAGAATGACCGGACACCTACTGATTGCTGGTAGCACACTCTGATCTGTCAGAACATTGCGCTATTGTCTCTCTACCTACGCCATTATGGAGACGAGCGGCCCCCAGCAGCTCCAACTTTCCTGTACTGGCTTCAAAACTGCGAGCTACTTTCATCTGCACACCCAGCCTGCGGAGGTATAGCTATTGGATATCCTGAGCCTCTCTCAAAGTTTCCAACCCCTCTTCAGCTCAGTCAGCCGCCAACTCCCTCTATCTGATCCTCCACCGCTCCTCCTTGGTCTTCCCTCCCGTCGCCGGGTGCTGAGAAAGACGGGCCATCCGACGGGGGAATCTCCCCAGGCACCGCTAGGCGCCATGATCGGCTGGATTGCCATCGTGCGCGATGGGGAGGTGCTTGATGCAGGAGAAGAGGCAAGCAATCAGCGATGATTTCCAACGCAGACTGCGGCAAGCCACTGCTGGGCATGAACGTTGCTGTTTGCTGAGCATATTCTTATAAGGCTGGGAATGGCGATCTGAGAAAGATGTTGCCAAGCATGTTTCCAGAGATACGTGTGTCAAAGGTGTTGTTTGGGAGGTATAGCAAGCGTTCAAGAATGCAAACAGGCGACGTTGTCCTCGACTGCGACTGCGACTGCGAGTGCGTTGAACGATCCGCGTCACGTGCGGTTGAGGTTCGTCCACATTGACTTCGAAGTTGGTTCCGTCCATGTTTCTGCATTTGTCGACGGCCATCCTCTGTCGGGTCCGCCGGCATAGCGTACGGAGGGCGGTATACAGAACGACAGTCTACCGCTGAAGAGCGAGTTCTGGAACCCAGAGGGGTGAAAAGGAAGACCTGCAAAATTATCGACGCCATTTCGCGTCGGAGAGCGACAGTGGGCAGGTATAATTGGTTGCCGATAACAACTGAACCGACACGTGAGGGAACCGTGGGGTTTGCCGTTTCTCCGAACCGAGCGTCCGCGGTGATGTTTTAAGTTGATAAGGACTTGCAAAGCGATATCAGCACAACGACCACTTTGCAACCATCGGACGGCCGGAATGTACAAGAATACATGAACAATTTTCACCTGCACCGTTGTGCAGCATTGGCGGCCGACTGTTTGCAGACGTGCGAACAGCTCGGTGGTGCGCCATCACAAGAAGTGAGAAAGCTGAGAACAGGTGGGCTGACAGTCCCCCTGAGATGAAGCACCGCTGTAAGATCTACCACTGTACAATTGCATTTCTGATAGTCTCTTGCTCCTAACACTGTCGATCAGCGTGACTTGAAGAGACCGGGCGCTGGGATCAGTTCGCGACGAGGCGCCGCGTGGCGTTCATCTGGTGTGCTCTGAGCGTCACTGGCTTGTCGCCTATCGGCTGTGTGAACGTTCTTGGGTGGTTGTGAGCGTCCGCAGGCGTCCAAGCGTCTGAACAAACTCGTGCGGGCATCGACTGTTCATCCTCGTCAAAAAGAGCTGGGCAAGAAATGGGCGGGGGCAGTCCAATGCCGGCGGGGGGAGTTCAACATTTTATCGTGCGACAGCGCTGTCCGGGGTACCTGCAAATACATTTATCAGAGTGCCAGTACACCGCCACGCGACTTTGACGGGCCTAAAAGTCTAGGGCCAACAAAGTATGATTGTTTAAATTCATATTGAAAGTAGGTAGCCGGGCCAAGGGTAACGAGCGGCATGTGCAGTTGGCCCGCGCCGCGCGAAGGTGCGACTTGTCGCTGCCGCCAACTCGCCTGGCTCTTGCTTTGCTCTTGCCCCGTTGTCGTCGCTCACGCCTCGTCTGGTCCCGCCCGCCCTCCGATCTGCCTTGCCTTGCCTTCTCTCCTCGCGCCGCCCACCCCCAGCGAACCCCCCGCGCACCCCATCTCGAACCTCTTCCTCCCCACCGCGCACACAGGCCAGCCCACGCGTCACCACCGCTACATCCATCTCACCCCCACGCCACGCGCCGCCCGCAGACGCCCGTCAGTGCCCGGGGGAGCGTCTCCTGAACGACGCCCGCCATCCTCTACGCCGTGGATCCCGCACAGCCAGCGACCACGACGAGGCCGACGAAGCGCGCCAGGACGGTATCGCCCATCCCCGACCCCGACTCGCCCACCGCTCCCCCCGTAGCAGCCAGCGCGAGCAGCAGCAGCAGCAGCAACGGTAGCATGAGCCAGCCGACACACAGGGTGCTGGCCCACGCGAGGCAGCAGCAGACCCCGTCGAGCTGCACAATGTTCCTCAGTCACCTCCATGGCGTCCTCAATTCCCTCTCCAACTCCCCATCCCCCCTCCCGCCCGCTCCCCAGCTCAAGCCCGGCACCCTCCCGCCCACGCCGCCCGTCGGGCCGTGGACGCTCGAACCCTGGGAAGGTCCTCAGAAGGTTCGTCCCGTATCCTCAACTCTTTGGCAACGGTTGCAGGAGCTGATGAAACGTTGATGGGTTGCTCGCTGTTCAGGATGAGCTTATGGGCGCTGTAAGTCGTCGAACTTTCTCGGAGAGAAAAGCGCGGGAGGAGATGGACTGTCCGCAGCAGTCGGAGCAATAGCGTTTATCCTTCCTGATCTCCCTCAGATCGAGGACTCCATCTCGCGCCTCGCCGAGCGGCTGCGCAAGGCCGAGTCCATCAGCGCTGCCTTCCTCGCTGCCCAGCCCCAGTCCCACTCGGGCGGGTCCACCCCGCACGTCAACACGACGGGCTCCCCGAGCACGTATCTTCCGCCCTCAGCCGTCATTGAGGCGGACGCGTACATGCAACCCACGCCCCTTCCCACGCCCCCTGCGATGCCTTCCTTCTCCCGCTCGTCGTCCCACGGCCAGTTCGTGCCCGGCCAGGACATGAGCATCCCCATGCCGAGCCCGTCCGCCATCTCGAGCAGCCTCACCGCCCACCCCGGCATCGGAAATGGCGGCAATGACCCATACGAGACGCCGCTCGACCCGAGCGAGGAGCTGCGGCTTCTCAAGGCTCAGGTTCAGGACGTCGCCAGGGTCTGCAAGGTGCGCTCGTGCGCCTCTGCTCGAATCCACACACATGCACTGATCCCGTGCTGGCTTCGGCGGAACAGGCTGTCGCCAACGGAGACCTGTCGCAGAAGATCGTCGTACCGGTACAAGGACACGTTATGGTTGAACTCAAGGACATCATCAACAGCATGGTCGACCGTCTCCGGACGTTCGCGACCGAGGTTACGCGCGTCTCGCTCGAGGTCGGCTCGCAGGGCAAGCTCGGCGGCCAGGCCGTCGTCGAGGGCGTCCAGGGTATGTGGCGTGAGCTCACCGACACCGTCAATAGCCTCGCGGCCAATCTTACGAACCAGGTCAGATCTATCGCGGAAGTCACAAAGGTCGTTTTCTTTCCACTGGGTGTGTTGCCGGGAGGAGCGCTGCGACAGATCGGCTCACAAGTTGCCCTGGGGCTGGTAGGCGGTCGCCAAGGGCGACCTCACCAAGACGATCGAGGTCGAGGCGAACGGCGAAATACTGGAACTCAAGATGACAATTAACGGAATGGTCGTACAAGTGCGTCCCCTGACGTTTCTGAGCTTCATCCGTCAGACGAATGCTGATCGCGCTACTTCGCAGCTCAATCACCTCGCAGCCGAAGTCACGCGCGTCTCTCTCGAAGTCGGTTCTCAAGGCAAGCTTGGCGGACAAGCGGAGGACAAGGACCTTGAGGGTGTATGGAAGGATCTCACTATCAACGTACGTCTTCTTTTTCCTCCCCTACGCGGCCGATGTCCGAGGGAGGTGGTCTGAAATTCGGTCCTTTGCTCGGCAGGTCAACCGGATGTGCACGAACCTCACGAACCAAGTGCGATCGATCGGCTCGGTCACGACCGCTGTCGCGCGCGGCGACCTCAGCCAGACGATCAACATCGCGGCCGAGGGCGAGATGGCGCTGCTCAAGGACACCGTGAACGGCATGGTTGCGCAGCTGCGTATTTTCGCAAAGGAGATCAGTCGTGTTCGTCTCCTCCTTTTCTTCCGTACTGCTTCTCGCAGGCTCTGGCTCATGCGCGGGGGACAGGTGTCGCTCGAGGTCGGCACCCAGGGCAAGCTCGGCGGCCAGGCAGTCGTCGAGGGCGTCGAGGGCACGTGGGCCGAGCTCACGGACAATGTCAACAAGATGGCCGCCAACCTCACGTCCCAGGTCCGAGAGATCGCGCTCGTCACCAAGTCGGTCGCGCGCGGCGACCTCACGAAGACGGTCGACGTCGACGTGCAAGGTGAAATTTTGGAACTCAAGCTTACGGTCAACAACATGGTGCGTTCCTTCGTTGCTGGAAAACCTAGTTTGGTAGCGGGGAAACTAACCCGGACGTGTAATCAGGTTGCGCAACTGAGGACTTTCGCGGCTGAGGTCGAGCGGTGCGTGGTGGTGCCGGAGGGGATCCATACCGTATGTGCTGACCATCTGGATCTGCATTGTGCAGTGTTGCTCGTGAGGTCGGTACCGACGGTAACCTCGGCGGACAAGCGGTCGTTCCGAACGTCGAGGGCATTTGGCGGGTGCGTGTTGCATAAGCGCCCTTCAAGCTGACTGCGGCTGACCGGTGCTGTAACTGCCCCTTGCCCTGCAGCTGCTCACGCTCTCCGTCAACCATATGGCGCTCAACCTTACCACTCAAGTGCGATCGATCGCCGAGGTCACGACTGCCGTCGCCAAGGGCGACTTGAGCAAGAAGATCGATGTCGACGTCAAGGGCGAGATCCTGGAGCTCAAGGTGCGTTTCCGTGTCTTTTGACTGGATCGACGGAAGAGTTGACCGTGTTGGATTTCTATAGCAAACTGTCAACGCCATGGTGGACTCGCTGCGCACGTTCTCGGACGAGGTTACGAGGTGCGCAGCAGTCTAGCAGCTCGCTATATGATAGCTCGTGGGGTTGACGGGGACGCAATTATAGGGTCGCTCGAGAGGTCGGAACGGACGGAAAGCTTGGAGGTCAGGCACGGGTCGAGGGGGTCGACGGCACTTGGAAGGTGAGGCTCGCCCACTTCGATGCTTTGAAAGGTTCGCTGATCCATCGTCGTCGCGAACAGAACCTCACCGACTCCGTCAACACGATGGCGGCGAACCTCACGTTGCAAGTGCGAAGCATCGCCGAGGCGACGGTGCGTATGCTTTTCTATCGTTCTGAGGAACTGCGGCTGAACTGAAGGCTTTCGAACAGAACGCTGTCGCTCGCGGTGACCTCACGCGCAAGGTGTCGATCCAGGCGTCGGGCGAGATCAACGACCTCGTGCAGACAATCAACTCCATGATCGACCGATTGGCCGTCTTCGCTACCGAGGTCACGCGCGTCGCGCGCGAGGTTGGCACGGAGGGCAAGCTCGGCGTGCAGGCGCAGGTCGACAACGTCGAAGGGACGTGGCAACACATCACGACTTCCGTCAACACGATGGTGCGTTCCAGACCGCGAATCCGCATGCGAGGGGTTGTAGGCTGACGAAGCTTCCGGATCGCAGGCGAGCAACTTGACGTCTCAAGTCCGTGGCTTCGCGCAAATCTCGGCGGCCGCCGTCGGCGGCGACGTCACGCGCTTCATCACGGTCGAGGCATCCGGAGAGATGGATTCGCTCAAGACCAAGATCAACCAGATGGTGTACAACCTACGCGAGAGCATTCAGCGAAATACGGCTGCGAGGGAGGCTGCGGAGTTGGTGCGTCGTTGCGAACTTTGTCCGTGGCCCGCGGTTGCAGGACTGACGGCGGCTGGACCTACAGGCCAACCGGTCGAAGTCCGAGTTCTTGGCCAACACATCGCACGAGATCCGGTGCGCACCATCGACTGATGCGTATGCGTTGAGCGAGCTGCTCACGGATTTCGGCTTGCAGGACGCCCATGAACGGCATCATCGGTCTGACCGGCCTCACGCTCGAGACCGAGCTCACGCGGACACAGCGCGAGAACCTCATGATCGTCGCCAACCTCGCCTCCTCCCTTCTTGCGATCATCGACGACATCCTTGATATCTCGAAGAGTGAGTTGCGCGATTGTGCTGCTGTGTTCTCGAGCAGAGTTATCTGATTCGGTTCTGGCTATCTAGTCGAGGCCGGTCGCATGAGCGTCGAGTCTGTTCCGTACTCGCTGCGCAGCGTCATTTTCACCGTGCTCAAGACGCTCGCGACCAAGGCGACGCAGAACAAGCTCGACCTCATCTACGACATCGAGCCGCACATCCCCGACCAGGTCATCGGCGACCCGCTCCGTTTGAAGCAGATCATCACGAACCTGATCGGCAACGCCGTCAAGTTCACGCAGCAGGGCTACATCGCGCTCAGCGTCGAGATGGTCGACACGCCGCCGGACGCACAGCCCAACTCGATCATGCTCCAGTTCTGCGTCGCCGACACGGGTATCGGCATCGAGAGCGACAAGCTCGAGGTCATCTTCGAGACGTTCGCGCAAGCGGATGGCTCGACCACCCGCAAGTACGGCGGTACCGGTCTCGGTCTTAGCATCTCCAAGGTGCATTTTGATTCGTCAACTTAACGTTGAGGCTGTCTGCTGACGTACGCGTTCTGCTGTCTTCAAGCGCCTCGTCAACCTCATGGGCGGCGAGATGTGGGTCGAGAGCAAGTACGACCAGGGCTCGCAGTTCTACTTCACCATCCTCCTCCAAGTCGAGCACCTCTCGATCGAGGCGATCCAGCAAAAGATGTCGCCCATTTCGAACCGCTGCCTGCTCTACGTCGACTGCAACAAGGACAAGACCGGCGTGGAGTCCGTCTTCCACGAGCTCGGCGTGCACCTGCTCAAGGTCGACTCGGTCGAGGAGGCGAGCGTCCGCCATCCGAACGCGCCCATCATCGACACGGTGGTCGTGGACTCGTTCCAAGTGGTGCGTTTGTGTTGTGCGGTCAGGTCTCAAGGAGTCGTTCGTTGACGTGCTGCTGCAGGCGGAGCGGTTGCGAGAAGTCGATCACCTCCGCTACATTCCTATCATCCTTTGCGCACCTGTGAGTATCCATACACAGTCCTCCCGTCTGCGACGCCATAGCTTACAACGAGCTTTCCAGTTCATTCCTCGCCTCAACTGTGCGATCAGAGTTTGAAAGTTTGATCTAAGCAGCATGCTGACACTTAGCAATTTCACAGTGAAATGGTGCTTGGATATGGGCATCACGTCGTACGTTGCCACGCCGACGAACGTGCTCGACCTCGGCAACGCGCTCCTTGCCGCCCTCGAAACTCTCGCGTTCCAAACCGCGGATGGAGACCCTCGAGAACACTACGACGTCGTACGTGCCTTGCTTCAATTCCCGAAATCTCGCCACTGACGAATGACGCACGCGCAGCTTCTCGCCGAGGACAACATCGTCAACCAAAAGCTGGCAACGAAGTACCTCGAGCAAGCAGGGCACAAGGTGGAAATAGTTGGGAACGGCGCGCTCGCAGTGGAGGCGGTCAAGAAGCGCGCAGCGGCCGACCGGCCATACGACCTTATCCTCGTCCGTCGAGCCTTGCGGCGATGGTACATACACAACGCTGACCTTAAGTTCGCTATTTCAGATGGACGTTTCCATGCCTGTCATGGGCGGTATCGAGGCGACGACGGTCATCCGACAGCTCGAGGCGGACGAGGGCTACGACCGCACGCCGATCATTGCTCTCACGGCGCATGCCATGATGGGCGACCGGGAGCGTTGTATCAACGCGGGCATGGTGCGTCAAGAGTGCAAATCTGCGTAGGGACCAGTCGCTGACGAACGGCGGGCGGGAAACAGGACGAATATGTTACGAAGCCGCTCAAGAAGTCGGACCTGTACGCACTACTCAGCCCATCTTAATCCAGGCATGTCTAACCCGGGTCCGCCTGTAGAATTATGACCATTCACAAAGTCGTTCGAGACAAGATGTCCTCCTTGCCTTTGACCCACTGATACCGCTCATCCCTCACGTCGTGCGCCTCACCATTTATCCCACCGATCAAGTAGTCGACGCTGACAGACTATTCGCAGAACCTCGGATGCCATAATCATTTAGCCCTGCTGCCTACTCCTCTTCCCTCATGACCGTCCAACATTCTCTGCTCTCACTCGCATCTCGCATTGTATTTCCCCTCACTCACTACATCGTACCTCTGCGCTCTCCTTTCTTGTTAATCCTTTATGCGGACTTCGCGATACCCCATGCCTATTAGCCCGCAACTTTTACCCTTCGTTAAATTTTTCCCTTTCCTTTGCAGCATGATCTTGCCTTAACGTACAGTCGACTGCTCGCCTATGTCCTTGCGTCTGACGCGCTTTGTCTTTGTATGCATGTCTCAGGCTTGATTCGCGTGTGTGGTACGAGCAAGTGTGCAGTTCATTGATTAACGTTCAACGTGCTGATCGAGATGATATCGACGCTTTTATGGGGTGTGCGTGTGGGTCGGCAGCGCCGTGGCGGACCGGCGAATAACGCAGGCCCAAAGAGCAGCCAACTCGGAGGGAGGTCACCTTGGAAACAGAACCATCTACAAAGTTCCAACCCTTCATATCCTGCTTGTAGAGATAAATGAGCAAGTTCTTTTCTTGCCATAAAACACACATTTTCACGGAGCATTGCTGAAAGGACATGCACAACGGAACACTGTATCGGTCCATCGCCGTCAAGTCAAGGGTAAGCAAACACCGCCATCGGTAATGCTGAACTTGACGGGGCCGTTCGGCCAATTTTACTGACAAAGACGGAGGGCGAACCGTGAGCAGAATGCAGAGCGGAAACACTCAGTTGTAGACAGCCGGCTTGTTCGAGACGCACAATTTCGTCGGCCTGGGCAGTGGGGATGCCGATGAGAGCGGCCACGGCAGGGATGAGGAGGTTGAGCTTCATTTTGGTTAGGCGAAGTGTGTGGTAGATGCAATGCCAAACGGTGGGAGGACATCTTCACCTTTTCGCGTGCTGTGCGCGTCGACCACCCAAACTGCGCCGGCGCCCACCATCTCCCACTCCCCGCACTCCCATAAAAGCAAACCCAAACAAATCTATACCCCCTCCCCCTCATTCTCCTCGGCCTTCCTAACAGCCCTCTCCTTAACCGTCTCCCCCGCCCCCACCTCCCTTTCCCCCTTTCCCCGCACCCCGCGGCCCCCACCTTCCAAATCCTCATACCACTCACTCCCCAGCCCGGCACGCCTCCGGTCATCCACATTGAACGGGCCCCGGAGCTTGCCCGAGAAGTGCTTCCTTACCTCCGTGCGGAATGTCGACACGGGGTCGAGGGGGGGCGTTGGGAGCGCGCAGAGGTGCGTTAGCCATCTGTGGCCGGCTGGGGAGGGCGTGGGAGTCAGTTCTTCTTGTTCCCGGATGATTTCGGGGGCTTTTGAGGGGAAACGCACCTGTAACGTGGGTTATCTCGTCACAATGAATGCTTTCCTGCCGAAAAAGCCTCTATTAGCCTCCCATCACTCCCCAATCGTTCCCCCAGTCGTTTCCCAGTCGTTTCCCAGTCGCCACGGAAGACACCGCCCGAAGACGCACCAGTACCTCCGTACTCTCCTTATCCCCGGCCTTGCGGAACTTTTCGATCGTCTGCGGGTTCACGTCGAGCCCGCGCGCCTCGTGCACGAGGTGGATGATGCTCAGCCGCGCGGCGAGACTGTGGCGCGTGTCCCACGCTGATTGCCAGAGGGCGCTGTGCACGGGGAGGGCACCGAAGTGGGAGCCGAGGTCCTGTGCGGGGGGTTGCGTCAGTTCGGAGAGAGCCGGGGAAGGAGGGAGGAAAGACGGGGAGGAGAGGTGGGCGGGAGATGTGGGAATAAGCATCGC